>JAFIRS010001835.1:0-286684 GCA_018342105.1 Gonioctena quinquepunctata | reverse complement strand
CTAATTGAATCTCAAGGTCATATTCAAGGTCAAAACTGAAGTCGAATCTCAAAGTCGACCGAACCCAATATCAAAACTCAATGACAAATCTCAAAGTCAAATCTCAAGGTCAAACACACACACACTGCACACCTGCAACCATTCAAGGTCACACGTGACGTCATAGTGGTGGGGGGAGACCCAGAACCGGCTTAAATCTCCTACTATGGAGATGTCAAAATAAATTCTGCACATGACATCTCCATGACGAGAATTTTTCTAGTTTTTAAATAAAAGTGGTTGTAAAGTTGTTTACTGATTTTTAAACAATGCATTGATTAACAATCTGCTCAATTGTGTTTGTTCCTGACTATGTACGCTTTTAACTTTATAATGTCATCCTCAAGTTAATGTCATGAAAAAGGAAATAAACGTTTCCGAAAGCTCGACCATATAACAAAGAGTATTCTTTAACCCAGCCCAGTTATTTTGACTGCATCCTCAAGATAGTTTTGTAGATTTTTTTCTTCAACTAGTCAGTCAAGACTACCCTTTATATATATATATAATATATATATATATATATATATATATATATATATATATATATATATATATATGGGACTATATTGTCAGTTTTTTTTTCAAAGCGAAATTGTAAGTGAATGTATTTTGGAGAAAGCAAGTATCAAGAGATGTGTACAGATAATAGCACTTGCATTTTTCTCACATCACTTTTTATATTGTCATCTGCTGACTTCTTTACGAATGCCGCATTAGTTATACTGTTGGAAATTTAAATTTAAATGTTTGGGAAAAATATTCCTGTTATGGTGTAGGCACCACTTAAAAACATGAAAGAAAAGGTAAAAAGTGGTAAATTGGGCTATTAAATTTGCTTGTGAATGTTTGCTGAAATGAATGTTTTTTTTCTGACTTTTTGGTGGATGAAATGCGACAAAAGGCAAACAACCTGATTATTTCCATATCATCAAAAAGGCGGCGAAAGAGGTGAGCCGTATACGAGAAAACATGTTTTTGCTTTATTTTCATTTACTACAGGTCTCTCTGGAAGCAATGTAATTGGCTAAATCATAAACGCGATTGGCATATCCTGATTCGCTATCGTACCACGCAAAAATTTTCACAAATGAGTTTGAAACTCCTCCTCCAGCTTTCGCATCAAATACGCAAGAGTGTGGATCTCCAATTATATCAGTGCTGACCAATTCCTCTTCTGTGTATCTTATCATTCCTTTCATGTAGCCTTTAGAGGCTTCGTTGAACTGTTTTTTCAAAACCTCGTAAGTTGTTTCCTTTCCCAGCCTGAAATGTCAATATTAAGTTAGTTTTCACGATATTACTGAGGAAAGTATGAGGACAGGAATCATTTTATTAAAGAGAATGAATGTGACATTTTCAAATCATAAAGTTTTTTATGCAATTTTTTTTTTAAATTAATTTTTTTTTTGGTAATTCATTATAAGTTATAATTCCTTATGAAAATTAATTAATAATAAGATCTTTTTTTTTTGGTCTAGTTTGTGATTTCCGAAATTTTTTTAATTATTTATCTTAATAAATAAAATTTGTTTTGGTTTACACAGGTTGTTGGTGGGTTCTGAAAAAAGTAGATGAAAACTTCACATTATTGTTCTGTAAGCACTTAAATGGTTTTAAAATTGATCAGATATTTAAAATATTCTAGAGGTATGAGATATCTTATTTTATATAAAATTCCTATAATTGATGCTATTATTGTGCGAAGTATTTGAATATGAATATTTGATGAAAGTTTATTATAATCCTAAAAATTTAGTAGTGTTTGAAATTTTCATTTGACCATCACCTATCAATATTGGTTTCGTTGAATATCCATGAAAATAATGACTATATCAATAAACATATATGACGAAATTCAGGGTTAATGCCAAGACAAAATTCGTGACAAATCGGATTCCATTTGTTTTCGAATAAAATGTATATTTTTGTCGAACTACCCTTAGGTGGTGTAATCAGCAAAACCCATTAATTTTCCGAAAATAATTTATGCATATTAAAAATAACAGGTCCTTATTGATCCTTGCAGGGCTCCACGAACAAAATTTTGAAGCCACAAACATGCATTACCCATTATACCAATATCAAATAATAACTGGTTGTTTAGGAATTGGTTTATAATTATTAATCATATTTTTCCCCACTTTTTAATATTGGACTTACCTTTCGCAATTTTGAGTCGTGTGAGAATTGAACCAGATTCAAAAGAAATATTAATATGTTTGAAAATATGAACAGGTTGTTCATAAAATCAGATATCTGCGACAGGAAGTTAAACCAAGTTACTAAGTTGTTGTTTTCTGTCAGATATTACAAAAAAATACCTTCATTTTCCTTCTGAAAATGTTGGATATATTTTTGATGATAGTATTATGGAACTGAAAGCAATAAATTAAAGATTGTGCTCGTAGAAATAACTTGTATTCATGTAATGACTGCGTTGAGACCCGATTTCGTATACCATTTCCGAAAAACATGGAGCATTTCGGTGCCGTTCCATCCTTCGGCCTCTATCGCATAAAGTCACTTCCCGTTTTTCATTTTTGAGTTAATCAATTGTCAAGAAATTGATAGAGGATATTTTTTGTAGACAACATGAAAGGATTGTTTGAAGGTTGTAGACGATGCGGTAACTGATTACTGATTACATCCATCGTCTTGATGGATTTAAACGGTTTTCACGACGTTTCGAATGCTTGTATCTGCAATCGTCTTCAGGTGAATACTGACAAGTTTAGGTGCTACTTACCAATGTATATGTCTGTCAGTGAAATGGTGCGTGTAATTCCGCCATGTGTAATTTCGCGCGGTGTGGTGGTGCGTGAAGTTTCACGCCTCTGCAGTCCGCCAGAAATAGCAATTAGGAAGATCTACAACACTCTGAGGAAATTTAAAAATTTCATTCCAGACAACGAACGATCACATCTGACGCCACACTACAGCAAACCACCGCAACTCTACGGGCTTCCGAAAATCCACAAACCAGACATACCACTGAGCCCGATCACCAGCTCCCGGAACTCACCAACCTACAAGTTATCGAAATACCTCCTACTGATACTACAACCCTTACAGGAAAATAGCAGTTCATACGTAAAGAATTCCAAGCACTTCGTAGACACCACCACAGATGTTGAACTTGGACCAGAAGATCGTTTCATCAGCTTCGACGAGGAGAGCCTTTACTCCAATGTCCCTATAGAGGAATCCCTTAGCATCATCAAAAGGAAACTCGAAGAGGATAACCAGCTCCACGAGAGGACTGACCTTCCCATCCAAGCAATATTGGAATTTCTGCAGTGCTGCCTACATTACTCATATTTCCAGGAAAAGGACCGATTATTCTTTCAAGTCGACGGACTCCCGATGGGATCTTCCCTTTCTCCAATCATCGCCAACATATACATGGAGTGGTTCTTCGAGGAATTGGCTATACGGGAGGCAGAATACGAACCAAAGCTGAGGTTGAGGTCCGTGGATGACACTTTCATTATATGAAATCATGGAGATAGAATAGAAATGGAAACCAACAGTGCCTTACCCTTCCTGTATGTGAACGTTGAGAGAATAGACAATGAAATCCGCACCTCTGTCCACAGAAAGAAGACACATACGGGGCAGTATCTCAACTACAGCTCCAACCATCCGAGTTCGACAAAGAGAGGGATCGTGAGAACATTGGTAGAGAGAGCGATGCACATATGCAATGACGGGGAGTCACTAGATGCCGAATTAAACCACATCAGAGAGGACCTTCACCGGGATGGATATCCCAAGAAACTCCTAGGAGAAGTATTGAAACAACTCCAGAGAATGAAGACATCTGAAGAGCAACAACAACGCACAGTGATCTGCCTTCCGTACATCAGAGGTGTCTCCGAGAAGATCAGAAGGATCGGAAACAAGTTCAACATCAAGAGCTGCTTCCAATCCGGCAGTAATTTACGGAGTTTCCTCACCAAGACCAAACCTGATAAATAAAAATTAAATCAGTAAGTATTGCATTTATGAAGTTCCATGTGAATGCGGAGATTCCTACATTGGAGAGACGAAGAAACCGTTATCGGTAAGATTGGATGAGTACAAGAAATGGACACAACGTGGGGAAACGTCAAAATCAGGAATTGCTGACCACGCCTGGACTGAGCACCATCGAATTCTATGGGACGACGCAAGTGTTCTACATAGAGAGGAGCATTGGTTTAAAATAAAGTTCAAAGAGGTCGCCTACATCGAAGCCAATAACTCCTTTAGTCAACCAAGCGTTGAGATCAAGAACGCATGGAAACCACTAATTGCTCTTTCTGGCGGACTGCAGAAGCGCAAAACTTCACGAACCACCACTCCGCGCGAAATTACACGCACATGGCGGAATTACACGCACCATTGCACCGACAGACATATAAATTGGTAAGTAGCACCTAAACTTGTCAGTATACACCTGAAGACGATTGCAGATACAAGCATTTGAAACGTCGTGAAAAAACATTTAAATCGATTAAGACGATGGACGTCCGAAACGGAAGTAATCAACATGAAAGTACTCTGGAATTTTTCTGAAAGATGCGCAAGTTATTCCCAAAAATACAAAACAACCGGCAGTGACATATTTTTCTAGACAAATCGGCTAGCCTGGACTATAAAATTCCTGTGTCTCCATTCATGCTAATTTCCCCAACAGTTTAAGTATCACAGCATTTATTGATTGAGAGTGAATAAAATTGAGGTGAAGTATGTTTTTATGACATTCTGAAATTCTCGTATGCTTTTTTGATATTGTTACGAAAACGAATACAGTACGCCACTGCACGATGGTTTCGTGTCACGCGAGGTGACGTAATAGCGGACTCCCCGAAGGTTCGATGATTTTCTAGGTCACTCGCGTGAAGTTTCTAGGTGCTAATGGCCTTTACAGCCCAACCGGCGGCTACAGTACAGTTTCATTCATCGGAAAGAAAACGGAGTGAGTCAGATACAGTGTCATGCGCAATATTTTAGTTGTGAACTGTGATTGATTTATGTAATTGTCAGAGTGCATTAATGTGTTGTAACAATATCAGAAATGAAGATATAGAGTTGATATTTCTGTTCGGTTACCTCGATAGAACATTCCGATTCAGGCCGCCCCCTCCATCAAAAGACCAACATCATAAAACAATCCAGAGATGAAATGTACAAATGAAAAATTTCACTCAAATCTGAAGAAACTAAAACAATCATTGTTATTGAATGGTTTTCCTATCACTCTAGTAAACAGCACTTTGAGCCAAGAACCTACAAGGAATAATGTTGGACAACACCTTACCTGGCAACACAAATTTCAGACAATTTTTCAAGATTCCCAATATAACAGGTCTTTCAGAGAGACGGAGAAAATGTTTCAAAACTAACAATTCAACAATAGCACAATACAACACCAAGACTCAGAAAAAAATTATTTACTCCACATTGAAAGAAAATTTGATGGAAAATATCAATACAATTTATCAAATAACATGTACGGTCTTTGAAACAAAGATTAAAACAACAAAATCATGACTGTGCTCCGAAAAATAAAAAGGAAAAAAACACAGCAACGAGTTCTCATCATTTTGAGGTCGGCCATCGATTTTATTTCAATTTCACGAAAATTTCAGAGAGAATCTTCATACGGTCAATAATCACGAAAAAAACAAAAAAAACCCATAACTTAAATTCATTCTAGAGAAATCAGTCGTTTGGGTATGATTTCAAACAAGAATTCTGTAGTATATTGGTCCAATATTACTATTGATAGAATTATTAATTCCAACTGTACTCCCTTTAGACAAGCCATGGTTTCCAGAGCTCCTAGGGTATGAGAGAAACTTGGCAGGGGTATTGGATTCAAGAATTTGTTTTTTTTTCAATATTTCATACTCTCCCATCACTTCCGGTTTCACCGGAAACTACCCCAACTTGCAAATTTCAAATGGAACACTCTGTATATTTTTCCTTTTTTCGATTCTAGTAACGATTCTGAGTAAGATCACATAGTTTTAAAAGAAAATAATTACCCCAGCCACTTTCCAGAAAAAACAATAAAGATGATAATAAAGAAAAGAAAACAACAACATACATACCTTTACCATATAAACAATAGCATTAACAACAGAAATGATATAAAAAACTTAAGCCAGATTTATAACAACCTTTTTTAACTTTGTTTATAGTAATAATAATGAAAACTGATCTTTACATGCTGCCAAAAAAATACAGTCCGGCTCATATACTAGAACTCAATATAAACAATCCGGTGTACTTATGAAGAGGGGAAAAATGCATGAAAGATAAACAAACCATTCCCGATAACTTCGACTTCGAAGTCACACACCTACAATAACGTTCGTACAATGCGAACGCAGAAATTCAAATAAAATATTAAGTGAATACTCATTTATATTACAGATATTTTTATAACGTGTTATATTTCGAACCATATGTTTTTGAAGAATAATTTTAGTGCATACATTTTAATATTATGTTAAGTTAAATATGTCTCAAACTTCATATTTTTTATTTTAGTGTTTTAACCTGATGATGACAAATACCATGTCGAAACGTCGTTAAAAGAAATTATATGAATTGATTGAATCAGACCTGTATTCAGAGAAATTGAAGAAAAAAATATATATATATAAAAAGCATCAAATTATAGATAGTGACACCTATAATCTGTGTTGAAGCTTAGATCTGTTATCGTGGAATTTTAATGACACGAAAATTTGTGCACATTAATAGGTCACCAACAGATGTCAGCATAGGCCAATCCACGACATCAATAGTCGTACTCCTAGTGCGTTCTG
This sequence comes from Gonioctena quinquepunctata, assembly GCA_018342105.1. Lineage (NCBI taxonomy): Eukaryota > Metazoa > Arthropoda > Insecta > Coleoptera > Chrysomelidae > Gonioctena > Gonioctena quinquepunctata. Next base: position 279,821 of record JAFIRS010001835.1, on the reverse strand, counting down.
AGTAACGCAAAACAAATAACGATAATAAGAGAACGCACTAGGAGTACGACTATGGGTGTGATAAAAAGGTTGTCTACATAGTGCAATAGTTCAAATTTTTCAGTTGCAAACGTCAAAACGGGATTTGTATTGTGATTCAACGGGTACAAGCTTCCTATCAAAGAGAGGCACAGTGTCAAAAGCGCGCCTACAATAAATGAATGGCAATGAACGAGTCGGCCGCAAATAACCCCGAATCAAATGTAAATGACGTGAAGGAAAAAAAGAAGTGATCGGGTGCAAAAACACACATTTAAATGCACCAGCGAATACGAAATTTTATGTTTTTTTACCGTGAGCTACAAACGTTTGGAATACATCGCCTTCGCTTGTTGACTGGCAGATGGTTTGCCCCAGTCTTGTTCTAAATTATTTGTTTTGGAAGTCCCTCGGTGAGCGTTTATGTACTAAAATACTGCGTAGACGTGTTTACAGTCGCCACAAGCATTCGCTCTGCAACACTTGCAGTCTGCAAGTGCAGGACGTCTTTGTAACTTCTCTGTTACAATCAATCTACGAATGGAAAAAAGTCAATTGACAAATCATATATCAAAGTTGATATAAACAATTAAATTTTCTAATTTTCAATATATTTTTTTATATTTCTTCAATATTTATTCATATCTCTTTATTACTTTTGTTTATTCGTCTAATTTGTTCCTACATCAGACAAGTAAGTTTTAATTAAATTTTATCAATTATTTGGGAACATATTCGTTCACTTCTAATTCTATAGAGTACTGATTTGTTGTCGCTGCTGCTTGGCTAATCACTTTCGCATGTATGCTGGAATAATAAATTGTTTTACTTCCCGCACCTGACACACACATACCCGAACGCACCAATGCGGCTCCATTTTCACAGACTGATTCTCGAAAACGATGTCACTTGAAATGAATAAAAACCCCATTGCAACCACCACTTGATCCATCACGAATATAAAACTCTTTTCAACTTGACAATAAATTACATGTAAACACTACGATGACAGGCGAATTACGAATTCGCAGTGCACGTGTAAGTAGGTTAAATGCGGTTCGCAGACTATTCGTCTCAATCTGCACTTTATTCATTACTAGGGCAATTTCCGAAACCGGGGCTCAATGTAATTCAAAGGTTATACATGGCGAATCACAATGCAACTGCAGTTTTGCGTTTGTAACAAACACATTTAAACTGTTGCACTTTAAAAACACTCTATTTATCAGAGGGGCAAATACGGATAATTTGCGTCATCTGGAGACAGTCGCCCGCTTCGGCCACTGCGGCGCCACTTACAAAGGTGCTCCAAGTCCATAGCTTCGCAATGTATATTGTACAAGTCGCGTATACATAAACCAACCATATTTTCTGTACTTGTCGAAAATGTATACCTATCAGATACCATAATGTATACGACCTCCGTCTTTATCAACACGAATCGGTGTTATTTTACTGATGTATCAAGATGAAAACATTACTTACTTTGCTGTTATTTCGACTGCCCCAACACAAGGTACAGGTATTTTTATCGCTGTTAATTCTATTCTATCCTGCAATTCTGGCATTAGTCGGGACATTATTTTTTGAGTCACCGACGACATACATGGGGCAAAACTGTGTATGGATGATCTGCTACTTCTTCTGTCAGTTGTTCGGTGAGCATCGTCGTATATTTTTTCATTAATGCTCAGGGGCTTCAAAACTGTTACCATGGCTTCCTAAAATTATATATCAAACTATCTATCCAAAATAATAATTGAAAACGTGAGTGGATGAAAGTGTTATGTTACAAAAAATATTGAGTAAAGTAAGGTCAAAGTTTTTTTTATGTAAATTGTTTCCATTCAGGATTAGCTGAGCAACGGTGTGTCCAGGTGGTTATCAAAGATCATACAATTTCACTCACTAACGATTCATTCATGTGAAAGATGGGTACATACGAGAAAACCTTCATTTATGTAAAAAAAACTATTTTAAAGGATTTTAATATAATACCTTCATCCACTCATGTATTAAATTGTAGCCTGAACGTTTGGACAAGATAAAACCAAAGCTGAAATGTAGTGTTAGGATAAAGAAACATGAAAAACCGATAGCCTGTTCATTCGGAAGAGGTAGATTTCATAAACTACTGCTGTTAGTCCGTCGAGAAAGAGGAATTATATTTCACTAGCACAAATTTTTGGAATAACAAAATGGTACTTTTGAGAGGCAAATTTGAATTAAATGAAGTTCTAGGCGCACCTAGTAGATTGTAGGTAGGAGGGTTGATATGGTTTTTTAGCCTCACCGTACCTCGACCTACCTTTTGAACATTACCCTCCATCTATCCAAGACCCGGGATAATAATAATAATAATAATGTTTATTCCTTAAAAATTACACATTGATTGACAAGAAATAGTCTTAAAATCTATTATGAAAAAAAATAATAGTCTTAAAATATATTATGAAAAAAAATATAATCAAGCTACTTATTCGAAAAGCTATACCATACGAATAAACAGGGATATACCACTAAGGCTAAGCCAGCGCGTGGTCTAAGAAGTCTATGTCTATATAGGTAATACATTTTTGAAATATTGTTGTTTGTTTGATTTCGTTCTGACTGGTCGCTGGTAAGTTTGGTATATTTTCTTTTTTCCGTTTTCTGTATAGAGGTCCCGTGTGTGTTTTGGTGGGGATGGTTCACTTTTTGACTCGTTTCTCTTGAATATTTCTTCGGGTTCAGGTGTCTTCTGTATCAATTGTTGTGCTGTATATGATTCGCCATTAACAATCAATCTTAGTCCCTTTATTTTTGCAGAAAGTTGTTTCGATCTGGCTTCTTTCATGTGTTGCTGAAGTATTTTGTAGTTGTTGCGGTCTTCATAACACATATCATTGAGAATAGTGATTTTTGATCCCTTCAATTTGTGGACGTTTTCAAATAGTTTTCTTTTCTTAAGATACGACAGGAATTCTAATTTTATTGGAGCTTCAGCGTCGGGGTTTAATGGAAAGATGTTGTTCAAGTCTTGTTCATTCAGGTTGATTCCAAGGATAGAATTCAGCTTCTGTATAACTTCCTTCACTAGATTGCTATGGGGTTATTAATTTTTTTTCTTGTCTTATTTTTTTTTTTTTAAAATTTTTTTTTTTTTCGATTTTTCTCCTTTAATTTTTATTGCTTGTAGGAGTTTATCAAACAAATCATTATTTGAGAGTTCATTATCTTTGGGCATGTTTTAGACGATGAGTTTTCTACCGTTGGTGGAATAACGCTCAGTCTTTATCGTATTTTGAGCGACTTTCACCTTTATAAACTCGGGCAGTATTTAGGTTTGTTTACATTCCATGCAAATAATCGAGTAAGTAATGCCTTCTACTCACGTACTGCAAGTTAGGGTTTAATTTGGTAATAACTAACACCACTGCAATCACTCAGAAATTGTTGAAGAGTATATACATATGTTTTGTTTACAAACTTTCACGACTTCCGAAATAGGTTGTTCACTGTACCACCATAGACATGACAATCCTAACTCCGAGACTCCTTTCATTTACCAGTTTCCTGTACCTGGTGACTGAGGGCGTTAATGAAACCCCTTCGAGAAACTTAAGCCTTTTGCAAAACAGCACTTGGCAGTCGCAAAGCAGATGTTTTGCAGTTTCAGCGGAGTTCCCGCAGTAACGGCACAGTTCACTGTCTGATCTATTAATTTTTTGAGGTGATAGACTCACAAGTGTTTGACTTTAGAGCTTCCAACGCTGCTTGGTTGTCCGATAGTATACAGATTTTTGCCCCCCTCCCCCCTCTTGCAAGGCATTCATGGGCAAAAATTTCTATAGCATGGATTTCTGCTTGGAAAATTGTTGGAGCTGGGCCGGGCCGGGGATGGGGATGATTTAAAAGCACCTATACATATTTCAATTGCTTTGACTTGCAACGGTCGGGTAGTCGAAGCTTCGAGTTTGCAGCTGATCCATACAATATACAACCTTGTCCTTAATCAATGGTTGATTGGATGTAAGATCTGTAGAATAATAGGGCTGTGTTTGCGTCCGCACCCCATTTGTGCTTTCAAACACATTTGAGGATATTTACGCCTCTTTCACATTTGGAAATGGTATAATATATATGCTTTTTCCATGTAAGTTTGTTGTCTAAAAAGTATTTCTAAGAACTTACTATGGGAAAAGAAATAGAGCTCAAGTTTATATAGTTTCCTGCTGTCTGCCTATGGCAAGTAAAGAACATCACTGCCGATTTTTCTGCAGATATGGAGAAACCATGAACGAGTAACCACATTTTCAGGCAATAAACGACGTATTTCGGATCTACAATGCAATCATAATAGGACTTACGGGATGTATATACGCATACATCATCTGCATACTGGATGGTCCTTATAGGCTGATCAAAGACCTCATGCAAGCTTGCAGTATATACAGTGCGCGTCAAAATTATGGAACAAATTCGATATTTCGCAAGCCATGTACTTTTGACAAAAATGCTGAAATAGGTCGATTTTTATTTTAAAATGCCGATTTTTTTATGTATATTCTGAAGAGGTTATGTCACTGGTTTTGACATGGTGACGTAATCGGTAATTTTTTTAAATTGGAATAGATGTATTGTGATACGTCATCTGAAAGGCCTTTCAAACTGCATTCAATGATAATAATTATTTATTTTTTTTTGTACAGGGTGAACAAAAATTAATATTTTATTTCAATAAGAGAATAACTTTATATCCAACAAAATAGATGTTCGAAATGCCATCCACCAGTCTCTTGACAATAAGCAAATCTACGGACACATTCCTCTTGCACATTGCGAATAACTTCCGGAGTAATTCTGTAAATTTCGATCCTAATTGTAGATTTTGCGGCCTATCTACATAGACCTTCGATTTCAAATAACCCCACAAGAAAAAATCCAGGGGCGTAAGATCTGGAGATCTTGGGGGCGACTCTATCGGTCCGCGTCTACCAATCCACCTCCTAGGAAAACAGTTATTCAAAAACTCGCGAACATCACGTGCATAGTGCGGGGGTGCACCATCTTGTTGCAACCAAATACTTCCATTTGGTGAGTTAGGATTGTTGGCGTTTGGAAAAATATGGGCAAGGCTAGGTATGAGTTCATTTCTTAAAAATTCCAAGTAACGCTCCCCTGTGAGATTTCCTTCGAAAAAATACGGGCCAATAATCCTGTCGTTTATTATCCCTGCCCAAACATTGACTTTCTGAGGGTATTGAGTATGCCCGTCCATCATCAGGTGAGGATTATCCCTACTCCAATATCTGCAATTCTGACGATTTACTGAATCAATTAGTCAAAACGTAGCCTCATCGGAAAACAGAATTTGTTTTATAAAACGTGGATTGCGGTTACACAAATCCTGCATTATTTCACAGAACTCCACACGGCGATCGGGATCATCATCATTGAGTTGTTGATGTAGCTGTACTTTGTATGGATGGTACTTTTCTGCTTTCAGAATACGTAATACAGAACTTTGGGATATGTCAAGGTTTGCTGCAATTTGTCGTGAAGTATTGTGAGGATTATTCTCTACACCCAATAGAACATCAAGTTTCACGTTTTCTTCTATGGTAGGACGTCCAGCATTCGGAATATGTTTGACATGACCAGTTTCTCTAAATTTTTTCTCAATCTTACTTACTGTTGAACGACTGATAGGTCTATTTGGATACTTCGCATCGAACAAGTCGCATACCTCTTGCGAGTTCTGGTTCTATCTCCGCATACAATAAAAATTAAAATTTATATGCGTTGGGTTTCACTTAAAGTAGCCATAGTTTACTTTTAGAACCTTTTCACTTAGAATTTGTGGAGAATATTTGTTGATATTTCAACTGACATTTATTTGATACTAATTTGCCTATTATGGCATTAATTTGTGATTGTCTTTTGTTTCCATTTTAGACTAGGAAATAGCAAACTATCAATATTTGGAAAGGATCCATTGGTGTAGTAGAGCACTGACTCATTAGTCTGCCAGGGCAGTCTAAGGGATTAGAGTCTTGGCTCAAAAAAGTAAAATTTTGCATTTTTTAACACGCTTTTATTATCTTTACTTGTAACTAAATAACTCACAATGTAATAAAATCTTGGAAGTAAATATTCACCCGCTTCCAATCTTCCGAATAATCTGAAATTTGTCACACATATCAAGGACCGATGACAATACAAGAATTTCATAATCATAACGTAATAATAATAAAAATATATTTTTCCAAACGCCAACAATCCTAACTCACCAAATGAAAGTATTTGGTTGCAACAAGATGGTGCACCCCCGCACTATGCACGTTATGTTCGCGAGTTTTTGAATAACTGTTTTCCTAGGAGGTGGATTGGTAGACGCGGACCGATAGAGTGGCCCCTAAGATCTCCAGATCTTACACCCCTGGATTTTTTCTTGTGGGGTTATTTGAAATCGAAGATCTATGTAGATAGGCCGCAAAATCTACAAGAGTTGAAAAATCGAATGAGGATCGAAAATAACAGAATTACTCCGGAAGTTATTCGCAATGTGCAAGAGGAATGTGTCCGTAGATTTGCTTATTGTCAAGAGACTGGTGGATGAAATAAAATATTAATTTTTGTTCACCCTGTACAAAAAAAAAACTAATTAATTATTATCATTGAATGCAGTATTGAATGGCCTTTCAGATGAGGTATCACAAGACATATATTCCAATTTAAAAAAATTACCGATTACGTCACCATGTCAAAACCAGTGACATAACCTCTTTAGAATATACATAAAAAAGTTGGCATTTTAAAATAAAAATCGACCTATTTCAAGATTGTTGTCAAAAGTACATGGCTATCGAATTTGTTCCATAATTTTGACGCGCACTGTATATTAAAAAGAGTGGGGCTCAATACGGATCCTTGCGGTAGTCCTTGTTTTGCAGTTCTGGGGCCATGCAGAAAGTTATTATGGTCTTTAATATATACTTTTCTATTTCTGAATGATTCGACGACACTGGATGAAGCTTTTGAGTCTATTCCGTAATGAGCGAGTTTTGATTGTAAAATGTTCAAATCAACAGCATCGTATGTCCCTTTGAGATCCAAGAAGATGCTGTATACTCATTTTTAGAGAAATTTACGCGTCCACAGTACCTTTCGTCTTACGAAATCCGTATTGGGACATAGGCAACAATGAGTTATGTTCGAAATACCATTCTAAACGTCGTTTGATTATCCTTTCGAATGTTTTAGCAAAACATGATAGTACGGAAATAGGTCGATATGACGATGGATCATTTGTATCCCTTTTTGGTTTGAGAATAAAAGTAATAACAATATCTCTGAATGATTCAGGAAGTATTCCTTCTAACCCCCACTGGTTATAGATTTAAATTAACACCCGCTCTGAACTTTCGTGGATTTTTTATCATCATGTAAGTGAAACTATCCTTACCAGGAGCAGTGTTTCAAAACTCAAGTCCCGTTGGAAAAAATGTTTATGTTCATTTTTCAAAAAGTAATACAATTGTTAACTAACAAATTTTTTTCCGACCTCCGTTTTCACAAATGGTGACATAAAAGTTTAAATAATTGACTTATAAATTTTTCGCTTCTTGGAGCCTTTCTTATATATAATATATATATATATATATATATATATATATATATATATATATATATATATATATAATTAGAAAGATCACGTTATGAAAGTTTTCAAAAGTTTTTTATTTTGTTTATTATAATTATTTAAAGTTAAAAATTAATGAAACATACAAAAAATTTAGACAAATATTACGTTATTGCCGTTTTGGCATCTAACAATGGCATTAAGTAACCCTGGTAAAATTTGTTTACGTCATTTCTTAATAAATTATTTATAAACAAATAGACAAGTTTACTATATAAAAAAAAATAAAAAAGTTTTAAAAACAATTTTTTCTTGAAAATTTTTTTTTTTTAAAAATTAAAAATTTTTTTTCTTAAAAATCATAATTGGCATTTCTCAATAGGGTAAAAAAAAAATTTTTTTATGTATAATTCCATTGTTTATTGATTTAACAATTTGTTATAAACAAATTCTGACTAAAATTTTTTTTATGAAAGTAATTAGAATTACAGAAACAGCCGTATGTAACAAAATACTGTTTTTTTTAATATTACACGATACCGAAGTTATTACGGCCACTTGATTTGTTATTAACAAACTGATATAAAGGATAACATTCTCAATTGAATATTGAATAGAAATATTTTTCTGTGGATTGAAAAATCCGCGATAAAAATTAAGTGATTTTTTGTGAATGTCTAACAGTAAACAACTACTTCCCCGGCTAAAGCCACGCTGGACATTGAAATACATCTGATAGATATTCTGAAAGGACCCTAACTCAAAAGAAAAAATGTAGTTCAATGTCAATTTTTACAAAAGTTCATCTTAATTGAAAACTACGGTCAGATATCCAATATTATCCATCTACCATGAAAATACGATCTTTAATAATTTTTGGGTATAAATAAATTATAATTTAATTTTGCAAATCATAAAACATTTATTGTTATTATTGTAAACATTTATTTTTTCAGTGCATCCTAGATTAAAAGTCGACGTGTAGACAAATTGATACTACACAGAATTTGTTCGTGCATCCTAGATTAAATTTCGATTTGTAGACATAAATTATCAATGTAAATACAGAGAAAAGTTAGTAAAAATAACAAAATAGTTTTTTGTATGGTAGATGGATAATATTGGATATTTGACCGTAGTTTTCAATTAGGATCGACTTTTCTCAATAAAGATTGTCGATATTGTGAAAAATAAAGGTACTTTACTTCTGAGAAAAATTTACATTTTTCGACAAACCTCGTATACAAATGCAAAAATTTTATTCCAGTGCAATTCAAAGCATCCAGAACACAAAGCAAGGTGAAATACACTGTAATAATATGTTTCGGAATTGTTTGGCCCGTATTTTCGTCTCTATTTATTTACTATTAAGTCATCCATGATGTGCTTTACTTTATTACAATTTCTTATTCCAATTTCTGAATCCAATAAGTTTTATACATTTTTGTAATCAGCTTTTAAACCTTGTGTGATACCTTATTTGGTAGATTGATTTGTTTGAAAATATGAACAGGATGTTCATAAGATCAGATGTGGGATCATCTGCGACTGAAAGATAAACTTTAGTAATTTTAAATCACAACACACACGATTAGATTCCCTCACAATTTTATTGAATTCACAACGTTTCGCTAGCACAGTAGTAGTATACAGGATTGTCAAAAAGTCATGACGAAACAAAGTTGCCTTTTCTTAATGGAACACCCTGTATATTACTCCATATTTCAATTTTTCTGAAAATTCTAAATGAAATTGATATAGCACATCATATCCTAAATTTAACCGTTTTCGAAATATCGAATTTTAAAAATAACTTTTTTAATTTTTTATTTTTACTTTTCTCAAAATTAAAGGAAAAGTCCGAAATGATGGATATTTATTATGAAAATTACACAACGTGGAGTATTATGAATATGATTGAATAACATTTTTTTTGGAGAAAATAAAAAAGCATAATTGTTTAGTGTTGATAAAATTACATGAAACGAAAAAAAAATATTTTTTAATTAATGTCCTGGATATTTTACATTTTATATAAAAACTTTTTAACAAAATATTAAAGCGACGAAATACGGAACTGAAAAGTAAAAAATAAAATAAAACTTCTTAGTCTCAATAACTAAGCTCCTAAACTAATGTAAGTAACTAATTTTGAGTCGGCGCCAAACAAACAAGCAAATAAATTAGGTAAGGAGTGAAATGATGGCATCGAGTTGCGCGGTGACTTTCTGATAATTTTTTTGAAGTAATTTAATGATCGTTGATTGTTCGTTTGGCGCCGACTCAAAATTAGTTACTTATATTAGTTTAGGAGCTTAGTTATTGAGACTAAGAAGGTTTATTTTCTTTTTTACTTTTCAGTTCCGTATTTCGTCGGTTTAATTTTTTGTTAAAAAGTTTTTATTTTTCAATTTTTTGTGGCTGAAATCTACTAATTACTACCTACTTGTTTATTGATTACTTCCAAAATACTTACTTACCCACCTTACTTCAACTATTACCAGTTGAATAATATGATTACCTATTTTTACTATTTGTTGTAATATAAATTATTTTTGTTGTTCTGGTCAGTTTATTTCATTACTTTGTATATCATTCCATCCTCTCATAGAAATTAATGATTGTGACGGATGTGGAATAATGACAGTAGCGATCTGTCATTGTCAACTACATATGTGTGTGCCAATGTTCACAAGTGAAAAACCAATTATACCCTATTTTTCCACCCGTAAGGGTGGATAATTTCATTCGAAATCCAAATATAAGGTATACCCTATCTATTAAAAAAAGAATAATCCAAATCGAAGAACCCATTACAAAGTTATGCCTGATAGAATCGGTTAACGGACCAGAATTCAGAGGGTGAGTGATCAATATCCTTCATTTTGCTACCCTTAGGGGTGGATTTCATCTTTTAAATTCAAATGGGACCAACTTCGAAGTACACCCTATCCATTGAAAAAATAATTATCGGAATCGGACGTCTCGGTAAAAAGTTATGCGTGATCGTACATAAAAAAAATAAAAAAAAAATATACATACGCGTCGGCTAGAGAACCTCCTCATTTTTAGTTTCGTCGGTTAAAAAACAATAGTTATGCCAGAAAAAAAAGATAAAACAAGTTTCAATAAACAACAAATATTTTCTTTGGAATTCTATTTAATAAGGTGATCAAAGTGTTTACCATTTACCTCCTGACAGACAAAATTTTGTAGTGAATCTAAAATGGTGGAAATTTCATGCCTTATCCTTCCTTGCAACTCTTCGATATTTCGGGCCCTATTTTTGGGACTACATTTTTTATGTAACCCCATAGAAAAAAGTCAAGAGGGGTCATATCGGGAGACCTAGCTGGCCATTAAATTGCCCCCCTGCGTCCAATCCATTTATCAGCAAAAGTTTCATCTAGATATGCTCGTACCACACTGTGGAGGAGCCCCATCTTGTTGAAACCGCATTTGTTCTGTCGGCAAATTGGGATTGTTATTGTTCGGGAATAATCGTCCAAGCTCGGGAATAATACGCTCTTGCAAAAGCAATAAATATGGGAGATTTGGTATAGCGGGAACAAGGACAATAAAAGTGGTCCAAATTTAAAAAAATTGCGGACGTTCCGACGTGTATTTAACGTCTTCTTCGGGGCTAAAAATTCATATGGGTTTACAATACATATTAAAATTAATTATAAAGATAACCATAATATGACACACAATAATGAATAAAACAGATTCACGAACAGTGATGTGTTAAAAACAATATAATTCAGTAGAACAATAATAAACTATGCTTTATAAATGAAACAAATAGAGATCTACCTCTTTTCCGTTATTCAGAGATATATTATTTATCTGGTGTTGAGTATCATTGATAATAAGCATTGTTGTTGCTGTTCTCTGTAGGGTACCTGTCTGGTAAGCTTAATTCAAATCGATCGTTTGTGTCGAAATAAAAACAAAAAAAATTAAAAAAGGAGGTAGAAAGAACTTTGGAGATAAATAGAAGAAAAACACAAAAACAAAAAACTACCTTTATCTATTTATTAGTAAGGTGCTGGATGACTGAAATCGAAATGCATATTATTTATTACGGTTTGATTTGAATCATTTTATATTTGTTGAGGATGTGGTTGTAGCCTACACTCAATCTCAGTTCTCATGTTCACAGTATCACTGAGGAATATATAGATCATTTCGCTAATGTTTCTTCTATAGCGTAGTGGAATTTTTATTCTCTGTTCCGAAATATTAAGTTTTTCAAATTTGGTGCAATCATAACTGAAAAAATGAATTTTGAAAATGTAAAATTTTGATACTTTACATAGAATGAAGGAAATAATGTCACATAATGTTTAGGAAGTATTTTTCAATTTATTATACAATTAAATTAAATGTTCAAAATGACCACCATTCACTTCTTGAAAATAAGCAAGTAGATCTTGGAATTCTCGCACATTTTTTAGGACCTCAGGTTATGTTGTTCATTTCTTCCGTTATCCTAACTTTTGAATTTGCAATATTGTCTGGTCTATTGAAATATACTTTTGATTTTAAATAACCCCATAAGAAATAATAAGGTATTTTCTTATCTGTTTTGCTAAACGTCAGGAAAAAATCGTTCAAGACACAAAAAAATTATCCATAAAACCCACATAAATAATGTAATGTCAATCTAATAGACTACTGTTATTTTGATATTTATTAGTTGCTGACACACGTCAGTGTATTGAAAAATATTTGTTTGTGTATTTGATTTAACTATGGCTCATTTATCCGAAACTCAAAGAATATTATTATGATTGGATGCGGTAATAAAACAAGAACTCAAAAGGAAGTTTGTGAAATGTTTAATAATAAATACCCTGGTTAACACGTCTCACAGTCTACAGTTAGCAAAATAGGAAAAAAAAACGTGAAACTGGTCATGTAAAAACTATTCAAAAATCAGGTCGAAATGGTAAATTGGATGAGGAAAAAAGTTAGATGTACTGTTAGCGATTGAGGAAAATCCGCATATGACAAGTAGACAACTTGCCGCCGACAATGATGTAAGTAAATAATCGATATTGAGAGCTTTACATAGAGAAAAATACCATCCTTATAAAGTTCAGTTGGTTCAGAAGTTAAATGAGGATGATCCTGATAGAAGGCAACAATTCTGTGAACTGAAGATGTACAGAATGGAAGCAGATTTGCAGTTCATAAACAAAATAGTTTTTTCTGATGAAGCTACTTTTCATTTAAATGGAACGGTAATAGACAAAACTGTAGATATTGAAGCAGATAAAGTCCTCATTGGATGTGTGAGGCTCACACACAATATCCTAAAATAGTGAACGTTTGGGCTGGTATCATTAACAACAAAATTATTGGCCTTTATTTCTTTGAAGGCACACTTAATCTAGATGTTTTGATGATTTTTTTAAAGCCTACATCAAAAAGACTTTTTGCTAATGTTAATTATCCAAATGCAATATATAGATCAATTTGGTACCATCAAGACGGAGCTCCACCGCATTACGAACGTATTGTTAGAGATTATTTCAACAAAGTTTTTCCCAACATGTGGATTGGAAGACGTGTAACGATTTAATGGCCGCCTAGATCCCCCGATTTGACTTCTCTCGATTACTTTTTATGGGGTTATTTAAAATCAAAAGTATATTTCAATAGAACAGACAATATTGAAGATTTAAAAGTTAGGATAACGGAAGAAATTAACAACGTAACCCCTGAGGTCCTACAAAATGTTGTACGAGAATTCCAAGATCGACTTGCTTATTGTAAAGAAGTGAATGGTGGTTATTTTGAACATTTAATTCAATTGTAAAATAAATTGAAAAATACTTCCTAAACATTATGTGACAATATTTCCTTCATTCTACGTAAAGTATCAAAATTTTACATTTTAAAAATAAAATTTCTCAGTTGTGATTGCACCAAATTTGAAAAACTTAATATTAATAAAAATCCCTTTCGAACAAGATGCCACACGACCCCCCTTCTAATTTAATTTTTTTGAGGGGGTGCTCATAATTCAGAGGGGGTGCAAGAAAGGGTTGATAATAATAACTGTAAATTGTCAAACTGACAATAGAAATCGACGTCTTTCAGGTTTTTTTAAACAAATACATAATAACGCTAAAAATGAATTTATTCCATACCTATGGACCGCACTGTATGATACGATCCCTATTCCAATGTGATACTCTAGGGGGGGTTGTTCTGACGAGTAGGGGGTACCTCTCCAAACAAAATCGCCAATACACGTCCATTTTGTCTAAGCTCATTTTTGCGGGAGGATAGTCTCAAGTGGCCCACCCGGTTTACTTTCATCGTCATTCTAATCCCACCATTTTCAAGGTTTAAATTTACAAATGCATATGTGACTGTGGGGTCATCGACTTTCAAAATATTTTTTGAAGGATTAGGCGGTTAGAAAAAAATTTAATGAAAATATGACTCGGGGTTCAGAAAACGCGAATCTTTGGATGGTTCTGCAAATATTCCAACTATTTGTCCAATCGAGTCCATGGAACCTGTATTAAATACCAAAACAGTGCATTCGGCCCTTGAGAACTAGTTTCTCACACAACACAAAGTTTTTCAAGGAGTTTGGAGGTGATCAAATCCTCAAAATCTAGAGACATTCTTTAATTTCTATTTCAAATAACAACAAAATTATTTGAGGAATAAATTAAGAAAAAAATCTAAATGAACAGTGACCTTTCTGAAACACAAAATTTCTTCAAACATTACTTAAATATAAATGTATACTGGGGTTTACCTTTATCTGGAACTGATCGTGAAGTACTCTCACTAGAGGCATTACACAGTTGAGCGATGGGGTTCCTGCTGAAACTGCTTTCATGTTCAACTCAAAGCAGGCGTGATTAACTCCTACAGTAAAAATTGGTACATTCGAACACCCAGAAGTAATCACCCGCTTTACCCCATCGTTTCCAAGAACCTGAAAAGATAATAATCAATCTTAAGTTATTCATTTTTCAGCGGTTTTGAGAGTCACTTCGCACCATACGAGGATAGTCTGAAAAGTTTCCGACCTGATTATGAAGATGGCAGCACTCATCAACAATAGCTCTGGAATGTGTTTGCGCATCTTTTAAAAGGTACTCACCAAAATTGTAGCATTTTGGACGCGCAGTTGTTTGACAATCGTTTGAGTGAGCCGATGTGAATGTTTTTGTGAAAATGGAAAAAATCGAGTGTGTTATTAAATATTGGTTTTTGAAAGGCAATTCGCAAATCAAAGACGAGTTGGCGCTGTGTACGGGGACTCTGCACCATCATTTATCACCGTGAAATTCTGGGCAGTTGAATTTAAACGTGGTCGTACCAACTTGGGAGACGATGAACGTTCGGGAAGTCCAAAAACTGCAACTACTGGCGATAACATCGCTCAAGTTCACCAAATGGTTCTAGACGACCGTTGAATTGAAGTGAGAGAGATAGCACAGGCTATGAATATGTTCAAAGAACGTGTTTGTCACAAATGGCATGAATAATTGGTCATTGAAAAGCTGTCCGCTCGTTGGGTGCCGCGTTTGCTCACGCTAGACCAAAAACGTGTTCGAATGAACATTTCCAATACTCTGTTGTCGCAGTTCAGGCGTAAGAAAAGATAGTTTTGGCGCCGATTAATTACTGTAGATGTAACTTGGATACATCATTATACCCCAGAAACAAAAATACAGTCAAAACAGTGGACTGCGAAGGGGGAATCAACTCCAAAAAAAGCAAAAACTGTTTTTTCGGATGGGAAAGTGATGGCGACTGTTTTTTGAGATGGTCATGGAGTTATCTTAATTGATTATCTTCAGAAAGGAGAAACCATTACCGGAGCATACTACGCATCATTACTGATTCATCATTGACTTTAACGACGTGTGGTTCCAACAAGATAGTTGTCCTGCCCACAATGCAGCCACGGTGGTTACATTTTTGAATCAATTATTTCCCGATCGGTTTATTTGTACGCGAGGTACAATCAACTGGCCACCTCGATCACCAGATTTAGCACCTCTCGATTTTATTTCTGGGGCATGCTAAAATCGGAGGTATATCGGCATGAGTTCGAACGTGCCACCAATTTAGATGAGCTGAGGGCAAAAATTATTCAGTTGTGTGCTCAGGTAACACCAGTTACCCTTGCGGCTACCAGAACAGAATTGTACAATAGATTCGGCTATTGTTTGGCCCAAAATGGTGGTTTGTTCGAACATTTAATAAAATAATTCCGTACACAAAATATTTAATTTGGTTTGTGTTTTCTTGTAAATATTTTTTTTCTCTCCATTCAAGAAATAATTATTTTTTTGTTAGAAAAAAGTTTTTTGTTTTTATTCTTACAGAAATATCGTTTGCTTTTGTTTATGTTCAAGAATTTTCTTTTGTTTTCGCGGCCACCACGGCACCAAAAATATTTTGATCTACTTGTCGTCCGACAGATTAAATTGAATCAATGATTCAGTTTAATTTGTTCAAATTATCTGATGTGAAATTATCGCCAAAAATTCTTTTTCATTGCAGCGCACACATTCTCCCGACTGCTGCTGGTATGATACTGACGTCCTGAGCTAACCGCCCTGACTCTTCTATCTCTGTGTCGTGACGTCGATATCTCTTCCTCGAGCGAGTCGAGGAGAAATTGTAATGCTCTCTCAACATATTCTTTACGCTCTCATGAAACCACCATACCCAAGATAAATACTTTCCGATACTGTATAAGCCAGTCGCAAAAGGGTTGGATTGAATATTATAATTACGTCGTTCTGTGGTCTTAGTGTAGTCATTATATCATTATGCATGAAGGTCATACATTTTATAATATAGTATGACAATATGTCTACCACATTAATACATATTATATAATATTATTATAATATATAATTCAGTCTTCCTTTCCATTTTCATAATACTCTGTGGTAATGTCACTATAAATACTAACAGCAAATGGCCATGATAGTTGAGATAAAAGTGATTTTCATTTATGTGTGTTAGAGAATGGTTCTGAAGCACTAGTGATCTAGCAAACCCATTTTCACGATAAAAATCCAATTCAACTCACTTAAAATGTATGCGCCTCGTAAATGAAGAGGGATAAATCTTTTTTTTCATTTCAGAAAAAATATATTTTATCAATTTTTCTCACTAATCGTTGAAATATGTTCACCATTTGCTCATCTTAAGGGATTTTAAAATTGATATAACACCCAGGGTCCCAAATTTTTTATTTTAAATATTTTTGTTCCAATATGGCTACCATGATGCCGTATAAATCGAACGAAGAACATGGATGCCGTCCTACTAGTGTCGAAAAATTGTAATTACTCCTTATGTACTATCATAGAATAGTGTCTCGAAGACATCGCAATATCATACATGAGTTACGTGGTCGCTGTGACCAGAAGTGGCAAGTTTTACGTTAACAAAGTTGTAATAACGTTGAACATTTATTCACCTGACACTACGGAACGAATTGGCGTGGCGAATTTCAAACTAACGAACTATTCAGATTTAGAATGCCAGATGCCATTTGTTTGTCATGAGAGCAAATTATGAACTCATAAAAGATAGACAAAACAAATACAATACCAGGGGACGATGGGCAGATTAGATCTTAGTAGGACAGATGCAAGGTAAGTAGTTCAAAGATTTGGCAAAACACCAGGTAGTGGTAATTTCGACAGGACGATTGTACCATAACCACAAACCTTAGAACTCGGAAAATATCAAATAACTCTATTTTTCAGATTCTCCATCTCCTATCAGACTGAAATTAATGCATCAGCCTTGTAAGGTAGGTGCGGTGAATATGCCCCTGTTAAGCGAAATCCTTGATAAAAATTAAGAATGCAAAATATTCAATTCGGTTTTTTATAGAAAGCGTACCTTCAAAACCAAAGAAGTGATGTCTGGACAGTAATGAATGATTTAATCTTCATATTTTTTATTCCATTTTTTTAAATTAGTCTTACTGGCCATATTACCAACCCTGTCGTTAATATGCCCATGGCATGTTCCTAATGTGCCCAATGATTAATTTTATCAAGATCAAAACAACATATTTATATGGCAAGTATATTTATTTGGAAAAACAAATTGAATGATGACAACAAACTAAACAAACCCGAAATTCTAATTTAACTGAAAAATTAAACTTGAAACTTTACACTAGTAGATAGACATCACTTAGTACTGAGAGTACAAAAAGTTATTATCAAAATAATAACAAAGCCTATTTTAAAAATATATAAATTACTCTTAAACAAGGAAACTCTTTAAAAAACAAAACAAAAAACCCTAATATCTCTGCCATAGGGCATATCAACTCCCCTCAACGATGGGCGTATTAGCGACAGAAACAGAAAATGCATCTTAAAAGTTGTTAACGGTAATTTATTAAATTTTTTATTAAAGGTAGTACACTAAAACAATGGTAAAAAGGCGTATTTTAAAATACTGTACTTACAGTTATTGTAAACAAACATACACAATATTTACACTCTATTAAAGCACGTTTTATTTTTATAATCGATTGCGCCGAAAACGTATGTCTTCCCTTCAACCTCTCTGGAGAGACTAACAAACATACATTTGGCTCGTAGTGCTGTAAGTACGAAATATTGAAGTGTTGACCGCCCCTATTAGCAAATAAGCTAAACTTTTTAAAATTGCACCGGGTGAGCATATTACCAGCATGGGCACATTCATAATATGATTCCACTTAATATTCAAAACGATCAGACAACTTACACTACTGGATTCAATATAAACACTATACAAATGTATGGAACCACAAACAAGCGATAGTTGCTAGTCTCCTAACAAGAATAACTCATAACTGATATGGGTAGCCACTAAACTTGAAGTTGAAGGTAGTGAGAATCATCCACTATACGGGTTTATTTTTGTTTTCCAGGAAGAGTTTCCGATAGGATGAGAAGGTTCCGTTGCATCGAAGCGCTATGACCTGATATCTTTTTTTTTTAATGAAATATACAATGTTGGCACGACGGAAATAAATGAGTGGACTGTTAATACCGAGTGTTGACTATACTGGGCCCGATGGTACTAAGAGCAAATCTACAACGTAACAGACCTCATCAGTGGTGTCAATTGGATTGGAACTTGTCAAGTGTTTATGCAGTAAGTGTATACCTATCCTTCTTTTTGACATGTAGTAAAGAGTCTCACTTGTAAAAATATAACAACTATTATTGAATATATAATTTTAATTCTTTCCTTGTTCTGAAATGGTTCTTGTTACATTTTTACCTAGGACCGGATGAACTTTTTTTTGCAGTATCTCGAAAGTCTGAATAATTTTGTCTGCTGTTAATTTCGGGGTAGGTACTCCTTCCCCTTTATATTCTGTGAATATATATATATATATATATTTATATATTTATTTATATGGGTTGGTGGCCGTGAGCGTAGAGGCGTTGGCTGATGTCCAGATGGTCCGAGTTCGATTCTCGGCACGGCTACTGGAATAAAAATGTATTTCTGTAGTTTCGTTGAGCGGGAGGAGATAGGTGACCAACCGAACATGCTTGGTACCTAGATATCAATCCTTCAGACTGTCCACGGTTACCACCGGGTAGTGCTTCGGATGACACTCAAAAAGCTAAAGTCCTCGTCTTCTCAACTCACAAGTCTCTAACTTCCGAGGGTTGCTCTTCAACTAAGTTGGCGGTTAAAAATAATTTTAAACAAGATTACGTTATAAAGATTACGTTATTTACAAATTATAGAACTAGATACCTACATAACACAATATAACCAACAAAAATAATCTAACTGAAGGTACCTAATGTAGTCATTACGACCAATGTTCATCTGTTTATAAACCTACGGTACATTACATATGTTCATTGTCATACCACAGTACAACTTCATCTCGAGAATTATTTAATGTACTCTCATAATAACTGCTCTACAGCATCATAGCAACGCCTAAAAGTTATAAAACGCACATTAACTCTTTGGTTGTGAAACATGGCAAATGCGTAGTCTTTAAGACTTTATAAGATGTCATAATATAAATTTTATGACTCTGAGCTACTTGGGCTGTCACGTCACTGGTGTGTGTAAGCCCACCGTTACGGTTTAAACTGCTTGATCACCTCCTCACTCACCAGATCTAACCCCAAGCGACTTTTGCTTCCCCAAGCTGAAAGTTGCGCTCGGAGGAGAGAATTTCGTCAAATGAGGAGGCCATTACCTCCGTAAATAATTATTTTGCAGAAAAAGACGCCGAGTACTACTTGGACGGGTTAATGAGATGGGAGCATCGCTGAAAGAAGTGTGTAGACTTACGAGGAGACAATGTAGAATAAAATTATAGTTTAAAAAAACTGAAAAAACACGCTTCTTTAGCAAAATGGAGTAACAAGTTGAAAATAATAAGAATAAAGTCATTGACCAAAAAATTTCCTCTCATGTAAAGAAGCGTGAGGTGCTTGATATCAGTTATCCCCACGCTTTTTTTACATAGGAAGTTATTTTTTGTCCAATGACTTTATCCCTGTTATTTTTTTTCTTTGACTTTTTAGTCCATATTGCTATATTTTTTTCATTTTTTATACCGAAGACCGAACAACAGGACGAACTTGTGAAGAAAAACAATGGTGTTGAAAATAAAAATTCCTTTAGAGATATCATTAGGAATGACACGATCAACTTGTTCCACATAAATGTGCATGGTATAGCAAGTAAGACAGACAAAATAAACTGAGTTCAAGATCAATATTCTTTATATTTCCGAACACTGGCTGTCAAAATCTAATTTAGAGTCTATAAATATTAATGATTCACTTGCCTTCCTTTTGTAGAAAGCTCTGCGATAGGGGTGGTGTATGTATTTTTTGGTGAAAAATTCAGTTTCAAAGAAATTCAAGTTTAAAATTTATGTAAAGAAATAAATTCTTAATTTTGTGCAATTAAAATTCCAAAACTAAAGACAATCATTGTTGTTACTTACAGGTCTTCTGGATCTAGTGATTTCCATACATATTTCGCTAATCTAGAACATATTTTGACTAATCTGTCACGAGATAACTTCAAAATCATACTTTTCGGGGACTTGAACATTAATTTTCAAATTCAATCAGTGAATCTAACGCTGCTTTTGAACATATGCAATTCTTTCGGTTTGATACCGACAATTTGGGATGATACTAGAGTTACCGAACATAGAGAATGTCATCACAAACATCGATGAGAAAGATCGAAGTGGGTGTATACGAACCTTGCATAGCTGATCATAGGGGTCAATAAAGTGCGAACAGAAATCTAAGAAGGTCGTAAATCACCAACCACTTGAGTTATCAGCAGGCAGTGGATTCTACGCAGAGTTGTACCTGCCCTAGCCATTAAATTTTGTTTTATAGGTAGGTATAATGATATTGGGTTGAGATAATTATTAAGAAAAATCGCTTGAATATAATTGAGAATTGTTTATTTATATATAATATATGATAATAATATATATATATATAATTATATATAATAATATATGCTAATTAATGTAAAATGTTGAACTTTATACTTTATAAAAAGTTCAGTTTCTCGATAAAAGATATTTTTAAACGAAATTACTCACGACGATCAGTTTCACTTTCACTGTCGTCATCCAAATTGATAATAAACTTTTCTTTGGGAATTTTTTCTATATCCATGTATGACTTTTCCACCTTTTTAATATGGGAAACACACTTGGCCCAGCTGCTATCAGGAAAGTTTGCAGTTTCTGTTTGAATAAGAGCTACCACAGTTGAACTTAAGGTTGGAGAAGTATTATTTCTTCGAACTGCTGACTTAAGCTGATGACATATATGTATGTTCAATTGGGTTAAACATACAGTGATAAGGAGGAAGTCTGAGCACCGTATGTCCCAAGCTTTCAGCCAATGAATCACAAAAATATTTCTCTTTTTTATCGAATAACTGCGTAAAACTTCTAGTAACTGTTTTTTGTGTACTTTTCCTCATAGTACATATCATTATTTAACATATATTCTTGTATAGTGGCTTTGGTGTCATTTGAATATCTTCGTCTGTGGTAATACTGTTGGGTGGAATATTTGGTATGAGTTTATTTTGAAACCAGTCTTCAAATAATTTGGCTGTAGTATCATCATGATAATCGACTAAGAGTCCTTAATATTCTTTGCCGATAAAGACAACGCATTTGGTATAAAACCGTTTTCGGTTCCTGCGTGAATTATCGTAATGCGTTTTCCTTCATTAGACAGCGCATTAGTTTGGCATAAGTCAGATGAGTCTACCCAACTTTTGTTTGGAATATCGTGTGTATCGAATCGAATTTCATCCAAATACACTACTGTTCTACCATATTCTCTAAATTCGTTTATTGCCAATAAATATTCAAATCTCCATTTCTTAAGGCGCACAGATTCCATTAAGATTTTTCTGCTACTAGTGAGTTCTTCAAATTTAAATCCGTTTTGTAAAAGAGACTTTCTTAAAGTCTCTTTCCAACACTGGATACCAGTTTCATTCTTTTTGAGCCGTTGCATTTTAAAATAGGGTTACTTACTATTTTAAACACTGTGGAAGTACTAGCTTTAGTATGAGCCCATGGACGCCACATTTTCTACAACACAAAAATCGAATAGACACTCTTAAATAGATACAACGGAATATTAGGTAGGTAATGACTAAATCTTGTTTAACTTTCCCACTTTTATTTCTGAAATTGGAAAGCGGTCAGTTCTCAAAACAGTCTTGTTTTCCAAATCTGGTAGGTAATTTATTTTGTAACCGTAAATAGACCATTATCGCTATAATCTCGTTGATAGCCCATTAGTACTGAAAGTCTGGTGGCCAGGTAAGTAAATTTTATTATTTACACACATTCAAACATATCCTTACCAAGGGTTCTAAATCAAACTTACGAGATTTTTTATTATCAAATAAATTCAAAAACAAAACTGACAAGTAGAGCCCAAAAATAATGGAGAGCCCACTATTATTAAAATGCCAAACTATTTAATGAGATATTTTAATCCGGACCTGGAAATCTTTTGAGGGACACACACTTTTATTGCTTATCTATATTTCGAACAATGGGTAATAATGAGGGTCGTCGGCTAATATTTATTTACGGCCTTCTTAGATTTCTGCTCGCACCATACCTGGTATTGGTTTTTTAAACGCTTTCTTAGTTGTTTGACCAACCGTCAGAAGTTAATGAAAACTTATACGAGTTAAGATCACGGGGGGCTTACCTTTTATAGTGGGATCCGAAACCACTCTTGAGACCTTGAAAAATTGTTAGCCAGCTGCGGGAGTCGAACCCGAGCCAGGTAGAAACAGTAGACACAAGACTAACGCTAGTACCACTGAGCCACAAGCCCCGTATTGAATGATAAGGTAGACATTCCCACTCCAGTAACCAAAAGAATCTTCACCGATTCTGGATTGCAGAAATTTAGATCATCTATAGCTAGCGATACTTGGTCTGGATTCTTCGAAAGCAAGCACGATGTGACATTGGTTAGTCGATTCAAATGAAAATACAGTTGTAGATTATTTTCCCTTAAAGACAATTCATTCAAAAAATTGCCCACCTGTGAAGTGGTTGAGTCAGGACCTCATCAATAAGAGGAATATTTTATTATTTCTGAAAAATGTTTGTGATATTGATAAGGATCCTTTGAAGTGATCACTCTATAAAGAACTAAAGAAATATTATAATTAAACAGTTGTGACAACTAAAAAGATGGCATATGATTCATTTCTGTTGAACTCCAGTAACATGAATAAAGCAAGCTGGAAATTAGTGAATTTTGAATGTAATTGAAAATTCTAACAATTTTTTCAGTACAATAGCTGATAAAATTATTAAGAATATTCCACTTCTCGCAACTGGGAGCTCAGACTATCTAAAATCTTTATCTCCCACCAGTAAAAACTTTTTTCTGTACGGGACTACCCCACACGAGATACTTAAAATAATACTTAAGTTGAAGAAATCTTCAACCACTGACGTATTTGGCTTGAATGATACTTTTCTGAAAGTTACTGTGGACAGTTCAGTGGAACCTTTGTCGGTTTTGATTAACGGCTGTTTTATTCAAGGTACTTTTCCAAGTGCCTTCGAAATTGCAAAAGTTACACCTCTGCAAAAAAAGGGGATTGTGAAGTGGTTGACAATTATCGACCAATATCCATCAATGTAATTTTCTCTAAGATTATTGAGGTTTTATTAAAAATTAGGTTACTGGGATATTTTGAGAAGTTTGAACTCTTACACTCTGTCCAATTTGGCTTTCTTAGTAAAAGATCCACAACTAATAATTCAGTCGGCAGGGAAAAAAATGGTCGTCATAAAACATGGGGCTACAATAGCGATTTTTCTTTCCATGTGATAGGGGAGTTGATCCTGAGTGTACCTCTGAGTTGGCGCGGCACGGATGGTGTGCGTTAGCGGCCATCTTGGAAAACGCGTTTTGTCTTATATCTCCTAAATGGTTTGTCGCACGAAAAGTACAGGATGTCTTGTTTTCATATAATTAAATGTTCTTTCATTACGGTCGGTTAATTTTTTCTGTATTAATGACAGTTTTTTTGAGTCAAAGTTGGAACACATGCTTTTTCTGCGAATAACTCAAAAACAATCGATCCTACGTAAAGAATAGTTATATTAAAAGTTGAGCAAATAATTGTCTACAAATCTTTCACAAAACTTTTTTCCTATCTATGATCGTTTTTGCACAGTAGATAGCCAAACGAAAATTATTTACATATAATGAGACAGATGCACGGAACAGGTAAATTAACTGGATTGTGTAGAGGTATTAGATGAAATATTAGAACCAAGACCATCAAAAATGAAAAAAATTAAATGAATAATGTGAGTTACTAATGTATTTTAACCTATTACAATGTACATTATATAAAGAAATTGAAATAAATATTATCGATTATGTAAAGGAATATTCAAATAAAGATAGAAATAACATTAATTATTTTTTTACATGTTTTTCCAAATCATTTCTATCCTTCCTTCGGGCTTTAAACACCCCAGTCGTTCTTGAACATTCTTCCTCTCAAATTCCCTCTGTAAATCACTCCACAGTTTTCCCGAATCTCCCTGAGAATGATCCTTCATATCTTTATTACATTTGCCTATCTTCAACCCTCTCCTGGCCCCCGTTCATCGTGCCTAAATTTTTTATCTCTGCCAATGACCCCTCATTTCACAACAAATTCCTCCGGAAATAATATCTCTGCTCCTCGTTTACCTTGCCACTGTTCTTGTTCCTTACCTGACTCTCACTGTATGTAAAGAATTTTCGTTTAGTTATCTACTGTGCGAAAACTATTATAGATAGAAAAAAAAGTTTGGGACAAAATTTGTAGATAATTTTTCGCTCTACAACTTTTTGTATCACAATTTTTCGCGTAGGATCAAGTGTTTTTGAGTTATTCGCAGAAAAAGCAAGCTTTCTAACTTTGACTCAAAAACTCGCATAAATATTGATTTTACAGAAAACATTATCGAAACATAATGAAAGCACATTTAATTAATTAAAAAAAGATCTTCTGTATATTTTGCGTCCGACAAATCGTTTAAGAGATATATGACAAAACGAGTTTTCCAAGATGGCCGCTAACGCACCCCTCCCCCTTCCCTTCCATGCCATGCCAACTCAGAGTTATACTCAGGACCGACCACTCTATCATGTGGGGAAAAATCGCTACTGTAACCTCATGCAGAAAAAAAAGCCTTGCCGATTGGACTAAAGGCTCTTCTTGAAATCGTGAAAAACGTAGTCGAGGATCTGGATGGGCACGAGCATTCGTTATTGACCATGTGTGACCTCTCTGAGGCCTTTGACTGTGTCTCCCATGAACTCCTATTGGAAAAGCTTTCATTTCATGGCATAAGAAGCACGCCATTGAAATTATTTGAATCTTATCTGGAGGGAAGACAGCAATATGTACATTTGAATAATAATTCTAAATCTGAACTCAAATCCATTCTACACGGAGTCCCCCAAGGATGCGTTCTAGGGCCGGTGCATTTCATCATATACATAAATGATCTGTGTTACCATATGCTGTCGAAATGTCAAATTCACATTTTTGCAGATGATACATCTATTATTAGCTCAAATAGGGACTTTTCACTTCTTCATGACCAAACAGTAGCTTGGTTTTTTGTAAACAATCTGCAACTCAATAGAGGAGAAACACAAAATTTGATGATTTCTAGTAACAACCAAATCTCGGTAGGAAACCACTGCAAACTGCTTGGGATTGTTATGGATGACTGTCTGGATTGGACACACCACATGAAAATGCTCAATACTAAACTTTCCAGAATTATTTTTTTGCTTAGGCAACTTAACCAATGCCTTAAACACGACCACCTATTGGAATGAGGGGATCGTCATATATACTCTTCTAGAGCTATCTCAGAAATAGAAGACAAATCGTACAGATAGACGATGTATATAGCTCAGAAAAAGAGTTAGAATATGGCGAACCCCAAGGTACTGTGCTGGGTCCCATACTTTTCAGTATATACCTAAATGACCTGCTCGATCTGAACTGCTCAGGAGATATCATCAGTTTCGCAGATGATACGGTTATATTCTACCAAGACCATCATTGGGATGCCCTTAAACACATGAGGAATATAATGCACTGGCTCAACAAACACCTACTCACTATAAACTTCGATAAGACTAAATTTATGCCCCACACATCCTACAAAAATCACCTTCCCTCTTGCATCAATGTTACAAATGATTTCTGGTGAGTACTCCCCCTTTGGAAAACATTCTTCTTTGTCTCATTCATCTATATGAGTTCTCAATTAAGACTGGAGTAGAAAATCAAATAACTATCTGAATGAAATTGCAAATTTTCAAATTCAGATTTATTCTTTTGAGTTAGGGTCCTTTCTCAATATCTGTCAGATGTAGTTCAATGTCCAGCGTTGCTTTAGCCGGGAAAGTAGTTATTTCCTGTTAGATATTTACAAAAATAACTTCATATTCATCGTGGATTTTTTAATTCACAGAAAAATATTTCTATTCAATACTCAATTGAGAATGTTTCCCGTTTCAACATGACGTTAAGAAGTTTATTTTATCTGATAACGTTCATTATATTCTCTCACCAAGTCGTGCAACGATTATTCATCGGTGATAGCACTCGTTGAAACCTAAAGAAACCAGAACTTCTGCTGCGCACTCGTTCCATTTTCGGTTTTAACTCGTTGCTATCACCGATGATAATCGTAGCACCATTGTCTAAAGATATATAGTAGACAATGGTAGCACTAATATAACTAGTGCTACGATTAACCGAAAATAACACATATATTCACGAAATACTATAGTCGCTGCCTTTATAATAATAATAATGATATTTATTCACAAAATAAAGTTTACATTGTTGGCTTATATGGTACGTGGAAATAATACTTAGGGTTTCGATAAGTGCAAGACACTTGTTTCGAAGGAATTAATGATGAGATTTAATAACAAGTTCATGATAATATTATGAATGCGAAAGCTGAGTAATCATACTATAGTGGCCACGTTTATACCGTATGTGAATTTGGTAACCTTACCAAGTGTATGTGACCAAATACAAACCAAATGTTTTAGTAATCGTTTATTTGCATCGTGTTTTGTCAAATGATTAATTAACCAACTTGGTTCTGGTTTGGTATTTATTTAGTCATGTAACCAAGAGAAAGGTTTGAAACTCTGCTAATTCGGAATTGTGTCATCTGTCAATGACAAATGTCTGGATGTCAGAGAGCTCAGGCTCAGTCATTTTTAATTTCATTTGTTCAGCAGTTTTTGTAAAGGCCCTACTCAACATGTCTTCTTCAAGGCTCTTGTAAATGTCTAGGTGTTTAAATTTTTTGCCATCCAAAATTGATATAATGTGTTGTCCAAAAATATTTGGAGAAACGAACTGGTTTCTTCATTGTCCAATTAATACCTTTGGACTTTTCTTTAGGAGGTTCTGAACTGCAGCAACTCATTTTATATAAAAAATACTAACAAAAATATATAAAACAATTTCCGAGGTAATGATGCGGAAACTGAGGTTAGGAATCACAAAATATATTTTTTACTCTCTCGCTCTCTTTTTTATGGCTATTGCTTCCATTCGGTGCATTCAGCCAGTGCGATAACTACACCACAACAGAACGCTTAGCAATCTTTCAAACCAAAATTTACAGTCACGGTTGGTAAAACTTATCATACTGTTTACACCATCTTAGTCAACTTAGTATTATAGTCTGGTACACATCAAATTTCGGTACCAAACCAAGCTAGATACTTGACCAAGTGCACAGTTTATACGACACTGACTAACATAATTTGGTTGGAATATAATCATTAATCAGCATACCAAGACACGGAATAAACGTGGCCAGTGTCCGCTTCCGTCCAAAATGATCTGATAGGGGGCGAATTTTTAGTATATACTCTACCCTTCCAACTACAATGAGTATACTCTTTGTGTGATAATTAAGTTAGAAGTCATAAACAATTGAAGTTATTTTCCAATTACTTTTTTCGATGCATTTCAAAATAAACAAAAAATGGTTTAAACTTATTTTTTCTGTCCAGAAATCTGATATTCCACTATAAAACATAGCTTTTTCTGTCCAGAAATCTCATATTCTTTAAGAGATAGCTGATTTTTCCAAATTTATTTTGCAATGAAAGTATTTTTCATTTTTAAAATGACCCATTACTTTTCGGAGTTTTCAGTTTTTTCGTGATGCAACTTTGGTGCGCTCAATTATTCAAACAAATGTATGAATGAAAAATTGCTTAAAACATTATTTGTAGGAAATTTTATACTCAAAACTCTCATTCATTTAAATTTTCTAGGGTATCAATATGTTTTGAATTATTTATCAAAAATTGAGGAAACTTCTAAATTCACAGCAGAAAGTTGGCATAACTTATGTTAAATTATTATAATACTCATTGAAATTGAAACAGAAATATTTTATTATTAACAACAATAAAAATCGCCGACAAGTGAATGTTTGGGGGTCAGTTTATCTGTCAAAGTGGCTATACAATGTTCAGATACGCTGGGCGCCCAGCTTGTTTGAGCCACTGACTAAGGGTCTTACGACCGCAATACATGTAGCTGACGATTACTTTTATTATTTAAAAATATAGAAATTCAGCTGTAAAAATTTCATGCGGTATTGTTGAGACACGTGACTCACGTTAACCCACCCTCTTCCAAACAGCTGACGATTATTTTTCGGTTTAAAATGATCTCAAAAATCACCTCATAAATTTTGGCACGATATAAAATTACTTTTTGTACTAGGTTACTTTCATATGTTGTCACCTGTAGATACACCGCTGTTGCGGCGGCTGGCGGTCACTTTGATGACTGTTGATTAATAATCAACTACTTAAATTGAAATCCATTCGGTATAAAATTCCTCGAAAAATGCAACGCTACCTCCCGTACTATAATAATGTTATTCACTTCATTTTATATTTACATTCTGTACTCTCATATATGTGTATTATTCTCCTTTGTTAATTCTTAACTTGCATATAAACCTTATTATTGGAACGTAGTTCCTTATATAAATTAAGACCAAAAGTTGTAACGAGACTTTCGCTTTCGTGCGGCGTGCGCGTGTTTCTCTGTCTGTCTCTCTCTCTCTGTCTCTCTCATAGGAAGCAAGCCAGTTATTTTCGTTTCGTCTTTCTATTTCACATTGAACAGTGTGGTGACGCGACGATTATTTTTGTTGAGTGTATACAGGTTTTTTGTACATAATAAATAATAAAAAATAATAACAATAATGAATCCTGACAGTGTTTCTGCACAAGTTCCGGATATTGCTGATGGAGTTAGGTAAGTAGAGATTTTATACAGACAATAATGAATGCTTATGTATTTTTAGCAAGTACGCATTATAACCTCTCTTTACTATTGTGCTAACCAAGTCATACGCGTTATAATCTCTCCATTATTGTGTGTTTAGCAAGTGTACGCGTCATAACTTTAATAAATTTAAAAGCAAATTATATTTTAATATTACAATATCAATGCGTATATATTTAGCAAGCCGTGCGTATTCTAACCTATACGCTGTTGTGTTTACGAAGTCGAGAGAGTATATATATATATATATATATATATACACACACTCTGTTGTGTTTACAAAGTCCCGCGCATCTATGACGTGTACGAAAGAATAGACAGACAGAGTGCATATATATATATATATATATATATATATAATATTATTACAACTAAAAATAAAAAAAAATTATTACAATTCCTTCACTAATTAATCGAAAAGAACTTCGTTCCATCCGGGTGTCCCTTGACACCTCTCAAGTTTTTTATTATTATATACACCAATACTATGATCATTACATCCGTATTTACTTTTTTTGTTGTTTTTTTTTGTTTCTTCTCATCTTTTTCTGTGACTACTATTATACTATATCTGGTTGTTTAATCTTCCTGTTGTTTGTATTTTACATAAAATTGTTACTCTGACTTTCTATAAACCATATTAAGATGAGTAACAAAGTCAAATAAAGCTATGTATCTATAAGGGTGCTTTTTTGTTTTTTTAAACTATAATTTTATTTTTACCTTTTTAGTCCATATTGCTACAAATGACTTAAAGAGACTACGGGAAAAAAACTCTTCGATTGATTCATCCACATGGGGTTGAATTTTTTTCTAAATTTTCCTGAATGTGCTGAGACCAACCAGCGCATTGACCATATCTTTTTATTCTAAATTATTTTCTTCTGGCGATCTTGGTGGGAATACCAGGTCACAGCTATGAAATTATTGTATTATCATCGGTTCTTAATACGTGTACAAAATTTCAATATTGGGTGAAAATTAATTTCAAAGATTTCGTTACATACATACATACAGGTAAAGCTAACAAAAGCGTGTTAAAAATAAATTTGAAAAAAAATTCTTGTATCTTCGTTGGGTCCGATTTTTTTCAGTCCACCCTCGTATCTCCATGTCGATGAAAGATTGTTGAAGTTTATAAATCTGGAGGTCATTTAAAACCACTAAAAGACTAGTTCTTTATACAAATACGAATGATTACTCACGGTAGCTTTAGTGCAATTCGTATTTTGTCCAGTCGTATCGATAACATATTCGACTTTACAATTTTTCCAAGGAATCTTATCTAGTTTTTGCTCGTTCGTTACCTCTATCTTCTGTCCTGAAGAATATCAAAAATTGAAAAGTCAATCGATTTTTGGAGAACTTTTTCACCGTCGACCATAAGGGATGATCCCATGTCAACAACTTCAGAATTGAATTTTCCATAGTGGGAATCGTTTCTTAGTAGATACGCCATACTTTCTGTTGTCAAATTGGGATCATTTATCATCAAAATTCTCGAAATCTCCTCGGCACATTTCTGAAAATTATTATTGAGAAAAAACTATGCCTATTAATTTGAAATGATTACCTGTTTGCACTTATTTATTGCTACTTTCAATACCTGTCTGCCCAATCTTCCGAATCCATTTAGACCAATTCTGGCCATGTTAACCACTGATTTATAAGGAGAATCGAAATGTCATTATTTGTGACATATTTGGCAATTGCATTATTCCTTTAATTGCATCTATTGTTTCAATTATTCCGAAGACTGATGCTCTTTTTTTAAAATATATTTATAGGCCAATATACAGAGGAAATATTAATACAGTAACACGTTGATTCGAATAGTCTGATCAACAAGTTCGAAATGGTATTAATAAAATTATTGATAAAGCTCCTAAAAATATGAGCTAGCTCATTGGATTCGTAATGACGTGTAGAAAAATGTATTTCGATGATTTTACAGCACATAAAAAATTGCAATTGTTATTAACAAATTAAGAGGGGAAAAAAGGCATTCAGTTTTTCGCTAATTATTCAAAAACTATTGATAATTAAGAAATTTGAAAAAAAGATTTTTCAAGAGGAGGAAATTTCCAATAAAAAAGTATCACCTATCTCTATTATTTATAATTTTAACTTAACGCCGAAAATTTGGCTCCGCCGCTGAAAACAGTTTACCACATGAAATATTTTTTTATAGTATTAAATATCAATTTAAACATTTGAAAAAAATATGCTGTCATCTCAACACTTGAAAGAATGAAGTTCCGTTGGAAAGAAATTCTTATGTTGATTTTTCAAAATGTTATACAATTGTTAACTAACAAGTTTTTTTCCGACCTCTGTTTTTACAAATGACGACATAAAAGTTTAAATAATTAACTTTTTTTGCTTCTTGGAGCCTTTCTTATATATATATATATATATATATATATATATATATATATATATATATATATATACCGGGTGATACAGGATATCTGAAATTTGGTACAATTATATAAGCAACCATTTCGGATTTGATCACATTACAATCCAATATAGCGGACTTCCGGTTTTTCTGGAAATGCCAGCACCTTTGTTTTTTCAATTGGAACACCCTGTATATTTTTACATATTCAAGTTCAACAGGTCAAAACAAGTCCAAACCTTATGTCAAATGTCATTTTTTTTAAACAATTGAAATTAAAATTGTTTTTTTATTTTACCTCGTGGATAAATGAAATTTGGTCGAAGCTACTCACAATGAGTCGCAAATAACAGAAAAACTGAATTTTTTCTAAAAAATTATTTTTTGTGTCACTTACTGGCTAATCAATTCAGTCACATCACATTTTGATCAAAAATTATTTTTTTTTTCAAATGGAACCCCTATGGGCCACCTACCTGTCTCTCTGAACATACATTGAGAGGAAAAATGACATATCATTTTGGTATTTCGGTGCAGTAACAAATTGTATATATAAATAAAAAAATCACAACTAGTTCATGAGTTTCCTTGCATTTCGAATAATTTTTCAACTTAGTAAGCTGTGGAAAACAACATTTCTGAATCTTGTCAACTAATTGTGTAAGTTATACTTATAAGCACGATAATGGTGTTTTTTTAAAATTGCATTGGTATTCCAATTCCCGCGTCGAAGCGGTTGAATCAAAATTAACATAAGCAAAATGTTCATTTCTGCCTCCTCACTTACGATCATCTTTTCCATTGTTGGGTTCTTTTCGGAATCTTCACTCCACATTTTTGAAAAAGGTTCTTTGTGGGTGTCTTCTGTGTGGGTATCGTTCAGCGTATAACTGACAAGCGGCGACACTGTTTTTAAGACATTCTCCTTAAATTAATAACATATCAACCTGTTCACTTCTTGTGAACCTATAATTTTGATTTTACATTTCTACTAAACTAATTCTCGGAAGTTAACTAATTTTTGAGAGTTGAGATGAAAGATGACAGCGAAACACAATAAGTTGACAAGATTCAGAAATGTTGTTTTCCACAGCTTACTAAGTTGAAAAATTATTCGAACTGCAAGGAAACTCATGAACTAGTTGTAGATTTTTGAATGTATACAATTTGTTACTCCACCGAAATACAAAAATGATATGTCATTTTTTTCCTAAATGAATGTTCTAGAGAGACAGGTAGGTGGCCCATAGGGGTTTCATTTGAAAAAAATGAATTTTTAATCAAAATGTGACTGAATTGATTCATCAATAAATGACACAAAAAATAATTTTTCAGAAAAAATTATGTTTTTCTGTTATGTGCGACTCATTGTGAATAGCCTTGACCAAATCTCATTTATCCACGAGGTAAAATGAAAAAACAATTTCAATTTCAATTGTTTGGAAAAAATGACATTTGATATATGGTTTGGACTTGTTTTGACCAGTTGAACTTGAATTTGTAAAAATATACAGGGTGTTCTATTTGAAAAAACGAAGTTGCTGGCATTTGCAGAAAAACCGGAAGTCCGCCATATTGGATTGTAATGTGATCAAATCCGGAATGGTTGCTTATATGACTGTACCGTATTTCAGAAAAATCCGTTCACGAATGCAGAAGTTACAGGGGTGACCCGATATCCTGTGTCACCCGGTATATATATATCTCAAGTATATATATCACGTGATAAAAGTTCATAAACCTTTTTATATTTTGTTTATTATAATTGTTTAAAGTTAAAAATTAATGAAAAATTCAAAAAATTACGTGAATTTCTTTTTTAAACAAATGTTATGTTATTGCCGTTTTCGCTTCTAACAATGGCATTGAATAAGGCTGGGTAATTTTTGTGCTATATTAAAAAAAATAAAAATTACCATTTTGTTGTCATAACAAAATAATGATTCAAAAAAATCTTAAAAACATTTTTTTTATTGTTTAAATTTATTCAATATTAAATAATTAATTTTTTAAATTTTATTATAAATTGATTTAACAATTTGTTATAAACAAATTCTGACTAAAATTTTTTTTCTAAAAGTAATTAAAATTGCAGAAACAACCATATCCAACAATACTGAAAAACAATTTTTTAAATATTTTTCCAATTCCAATTAATATGGCTGTATGAAAATAATTTGGTTAAATTCGTTTATAACCAATTGTTAAATCGATAAACAATAATATTCCAATAAAATACAGAAATATCAATAAATCCCAATTATGATTTTTATAGAAAAAATAATTTCTCAACTGATTATTTAAACAATGAAAAAAAAAACAACTATAAACAATGAAAAAAATTTTTTTTTCAAATTATTGCAAAGGGAAACATTCTCAATTAAATATTGATAGAAAATTTTTCAGTGAATTGCCTCATTCATCTTTATGAGTTCTTAATTAAGACTGGAATAGAAAATCAAATAACTATCTGAATGAAAATGCAAATTTTCAATTTCAGATTTTTTCTTTTGAGTTAGGTCCTTTTCAGAATATCTATCAGATGTAGTTCAATGTCCAGCGTGGCTTTAGCCGGGGAAGTAGTTGTTTTCTGCTAGACATTCACAAAAAATAACTTCTTTCAATCGTGGATTTTTCAATTCACTGAAAAATCTTTCTATCAATATTTAATTGAGAATGTTTCCCTTTTCAACGCAGATGATTCCACATCTGATTTTATGAACATCCTGTTTATATTTTCAACAAATCAATTCAAATTATTATTTTGTCTTGACAACAAAATGATGAAAAACATGTTTTTGTATATAGTAAACTTGTCTATTTGTTTATAAATAATGTATTAACAAGTGACGTGAACAATTTTTACCCAGCATTACCTAATGACATTGTTAGATGCGAAAACGGCAAAAACATAATATTTGTTAAAAATTAAATTAACTGTAACGAACCTAGGCCGGACCTGTCGCCTCGCGCGTTGCCATCGACAACGATGAGATCATCCCCGGAGATATTCGAGAACAGTCCAGTCGCTCTGCCGTGGAGAGCAACGGTCGATATTGGAAACAATTGGAACATGCCGGTCGCCAACTACCCGAATTCGAAACATCGAGAATGCTGTATCGGAGATAAATAGGCAACCCTCAAGTGGAGTCAAACAGTCTGAACGAGCCCATACGATCGAGCTATACAGTGGCGTAGTAATATAAATTAAGTTGTAGATTTAAGTGTGAAATAAATTAGTTAAACCAAGTTAAGTTTATTTACGTTACAATTGGTGTCGGAAGTGAGATTTTGAAAATAAACAAGTGATCGTGGAGTGGATAGTCAGAAAAATAAATTGATAGACCTTTTTGTACGCCCAAAATAGACAGTGGCCCGGTTTTCGCGAAGTGGACAATTGTGCGTGGGAATATAAACTGATACACTGTTCGCGTGAAACAGAAAATAGACAGTGGCCCGGTTTTCGCGAAGTGGACAATTGTGCGTGGGAATATAAACTGATACACTCTTCGCGTGAAACAGACAATAGACTGGTGGCCCGTGGAAAAGAATTCGCGAAGTGAATTTTTAACAAACTGATAAACTTTTCGTGTGAAACAGACTGATACCTCGTCAAAGACAAAATGTGTTCAAGAAAAGTGCGCCTTGCGGATTTGAAGGTAGCGGAATTGAAACAGGAATTGGAGGAAAGGGAACTGGAAACAACGGGTAAAAAGCAAGTACTCCAGGAAAGACTTGCAGAAGGACTTATACAAGAAGGTGAGGACCCCGAAACATTTTTATTCGAAGTTCCCGGAGGTGATTTAAGTTTGGTAATGAATAAACTCGAAGAAACTACTAAATCCGTGAAAGAAGAACTGCAACAAAATTCGAGGACTTTGGAAGAAAATTCTAGAAATCTGGAAGAGAAGCTTCTAGAGAATTCAAGAAGCTTGGAAGAAAATGCTAGAAATCTGGAAGAGAAGCTTGAAGAAAATTCTAGAAATCTGGAAGAGAAGCTTGAAGAAAATTCTAGAAATCTGGAAGAGAAGCTTCTAGAAAATTCAAGAAGCTTGGAAGAAAATGCTAGAAATCTGGAAGAGAAGCTTGAAGAAAATTCTAGAAATCTGGAAGAGAAGCTTCAAGAAAATTCTAGAAATCTGGAAGAGAAGCTTCTAGAAAATTCAAGAAGCCTGGAAGAAAATGCAAGAAGCCTGGAAGAGAAGTTCCTGGAAAACACAGAAGGCCTAAAAAAAGAATTGTGTGGTGTGGCTAATTTTCTAGAAGAAAGAATGGGAACCGTTGAGACAGAGATAGATAAAATTAGGGAGCAAATGAACACGGAGGTAGATAAAATCAAAGATGGGGTCGAGGCAGAAATGGACAAAATAAAGGAAACGATCAGTAAGCTGGAAAAACGAATTAATAGTGCGCCCTCCACAGAGATGGTTAAGAAAATGCAATGCTGGACTTGAGTTTGAACTTGGATAAATTCAAGAGGGTATAAAAGATGTCAAGGTCATTTCAGAAATAGGGAAGCTTTCCATGAAGCCGCCTCAGTTCGACGGAAAAACTCCATGGGCAAATTACCGCCGGCAGTTTGAAGCAGCGGCCAAAGCAAACGGATGGAGTGCAGGGGAAAGAGCTGTAGCACTGACACTGGCATTACGTGGAGAAGCGACGAACATTCTACAAACTCTCACCGCCCAAGAACAGGAGGACTATGATCAGCTGATTAAACATCTAGAATTACGATATGGTCAGGCCCATTTGGAACACGTATACCACTCCCAGCTGAAAAATCGCTGTCAGAAATCGGGCGAATCCTTACAAGAATTTGAAACTGACATTGCACGCTTGGTTCGCCTCGCATATCCAGCCATACCGGAAAATGTAATGGAGCGATTAGCGGTTCAGGCATTCTTGGATGGACTCCGTGACCAAGAAACCAGACAAGCGTTGATATTAGCTCGTCCAACACATCTCGTAGACGCACTGGCACGCGCTTTGGAATTCGAAGCAGCAAAACAATGCTGCGAAAGCCAAAATAAAGTTCGAACGATTGAGGAAGACTCACAGGAGCCTGCTAACTTGGAAGCTGCCATAAGAAAAGTGATTAAGGAAGTGTTGCCTGAGAAAAGACAGATAAGATGCTGGAATTGTGGCAAAATTGAACATGTGCGTAGCAAATGTCCAACATTCATCGACTCCGATGCAGGAAAACTAAAGAAGGTCGACGAGAAGGGGCAATCGTCGGCATGTGTCCAGCAAGCCCCGGTTAACAACGCATATGTCGCTATCCTTCAACGACAGAACAAAGGTGTCTTCGTAGACGGTCTCATCAATAACGAGCCTTGCACCATGCTGCTAGATACAGGTGCGACTAGGACAATTCTCGGGCCTTCCTTTGCCAGAACACCGGAACGGATTGAACCGACGACTTGGAAGCTACGCACAGCAACAGGGGAGCCAGCTACTGTATATGGCGAGCTACCGATTGAAATAATTTTGGGCAGCACTAAAGTGAAACATCAGGCACTTGTAGCGGACATCGAAGACGATGCAATCATCGGAATGGACATCATGAATTCCAGAGGGTTTGAATTGGATTTCAAAGACGGCGTCCTACGTGTCAACGGAGAAGAGCTGGTGCTTCATGGGAGGAGTGAGGAGTTGATCCGTGTGCTGTTGGCTGAAGATGTAAGCGTACCTGAGAGGGCTGAAACCATTCTGGAGGCTCGCCTGGACGGGAGTGCGAGCAGTGGAGACGTGGTGATGTTCGAGCCCAAACTTCATGATGAGAAAATTGGACGAGGGATTGCACTAGGGAAGACCTTGTTGCGTGCTGACAAATCTGTGCCGGTAAGGGTCATGAATGTCAATTATTTCCCAGTGACCTTGAAGAAAGGAACAATTTTGGGGCACTGCTCGTCAGTTTCATCTGTGATCCGGGGCGTACAAGGTACGATTAGCCAACCCAACAACTTGCCCACAGAACTAGAAAAATTAGTTGCCATTTCTTCCAAAGACATAAAACCAGCTCAACAGCCCAAACTAAGAGATTTAGTCAAAAAGTACCAAGACATCTTCGATACCGGACAAGGAAAAGGGGGTCGAACTAATGTGGTCCAGCACAAGATTGATACTGGGGGTGCCCGACCGATCCGGCAATCAGCAAGAAGACTTCCTCTTGCCAAGAAGGAAGAGGCTGACAAAATAGTCAGCGATATGGGAAAAGAAGGAGTTATCGAACCATCTGACAGTCCCTGGTCCTCTCCAGTCGTACTGGTGAAGAAAAAGGATGGATCGACACGCTTTTGTGTAGACTATCGCCAACTTAATAATGTCACGAAGAAGGACAGTTACCCTCTCCCGAGAATAGATGACACTCTAGACACGTTGGCTGGTTCCACGATTTTCTCGACCCTTGATCTGAAGAGTGGATACTGGCAAGTAGAACTCGCTCAGGAAGATCGAGAAAAGACTGCTTTTACCATCGGCTCAGGATTGTGGCAGTTCACCGTTATGCCATTCGGGCTCTGTAATGCTCCCGCCACATTCGAAAGATTGATGGAGACAGTGCTGAAAGGACTCTCATGGAACACGTGTCTAGTGTATCTCGACGACATTATTGTGGTCGGCAGATCGTTCGAGGACCACGTGAAAAACTTGGAGGAAGTATTCCTGCGACTGAGGAACTCCGGATTGAAGCTGAGCCCTAAGAAATGCCATCTGTTCCAAAAAGAAGTACGATACCTTGGCCACGTTGTCTCTGGGGAAGGAGTAGCAGTGGATGACCAGAAGATCAAAGCTGTTAAGGATTGGCCCATCCCAAAAGACATTCACCAACTTCGAAGTTTCCTTGGTTTATGCACATACTATCGCCGATATGTGCTGGGATTCGCCAACATCGCTAAACCACTGACCAGGCTCACGGAAGGCCAAACAAAGTTCCAGTGGTCCGAAGAATGTCAAGACTCATTCAGGAAGCTGAAAGGAGCTTTGATCAACGCGCCTGTACTGAGCTATCCCCTACCCAAAGGGAAATTTATTTTGGATACGGACGCCAGCAACGTGGGACTTGGAGCTGTCCTATCCCAGATCCAGGAGGGACAGGAGAAGGTCATTGGTTATTTCAGCAAGACGCTTAGCAAACCAGAGCGCAATTACTGTGTCACCAGGCGAGAGCTGTAAGCTGTTGTAAAGGAAGTGGAACACTTCTACAAGTACGTGTATGGAAGAAGATTCCTGTTGAGAACTGACCATGCAGCTCTCAAATGGCTCTTACAGTTCAAAAATCCTGAGGGTCAAGTAGCACGTTGGATCGAGAGACTCCAAGAATTCGATTTCGAGATCGAACATCGAGCCGGAACTAGCCATAAGAATGCAGATGCCTTGTCGCGAAGACCATGTCCAGATGATTGCTCACATTGCCGACGAGCAGAAGAGAAAGAAGCAACACTTTGTAGAACCGCGGCAATGGATGACAACTGGAACGACAGCAAGATCCAGAAAGACCAAGAGAAAGACCCCGACCTTGGCTTAGTCGTCAGCTGGAAGAAGGGCAATCGAAGACCATCATGGCAGGAGGTCGCAGGTTACTCGCCGGCTGTTAAGTCCTATTGGGCACAATGGAACTCTCTTATTCTGGACAATGGGATCCTGAAACGTGTGCTGGAGGCCGATATTGGTGGGGAAGACAGACGCCAAATAATTGTTCCCAGGAACAGAAGAGAGGAAGTGCTGCGGGAAATCCATGATGGAGTCGCCGGAGGACATCTGGGAGTGACGAAGACCCTGCAGAAAGTGAGGCAACGGTTTTACTGGGCCAATTGTCAAGCTGACGTCCAGGACTGGTGCAGGAAGTGCGCTGTATGCGCTGCTAGCAATGGACCTCGAATACAACCCAAGGCCCCGATGCGTTAGTACAACGTAGGCAGCCCGTTCGAGAGAATCGCCATTGACATCGCCGGCCCGTTTCCCGTATCCGACCACGGGAATAAATACATCCTTGTGGCAATGGACTACTTCAGTAAGTGGGCGGAAGCCTATGCCCTGCCCAACCAGGAAGCCATCACCGTCGCCGACGTCTTGGTGAAAGAGTGGATATGTCGATTCGGTATTCCAATGGAGCTGCACTCGGATCAAGGCAGAAATTTCGAATCCAACCTGTTCCAAGAAATATGTCTCTTGCTGAACATCCGCAAGACAAGAACCACGGCCCTACATCCGCAGTCCGATGGAATGGTGGAACGGATGAACAGGACGATCAACCGCCACTTGTCCAAGGTTGTCTCTGACCATCAAAGAGACTGGGACCAGTATCTTCATTTGTTCCTGATGGCCTATCGATCTGCAGTACACGAATCAACCGGTCAAACTCCTGCTAGTATTATAATGGGCCGAGAACTGCGACTGCCTTGTGACCTGAAGTTTGGGATACCGCCAGGACAAGACACTGCGGGAGAGGACTACGTCAGCAAACTTCGGCAGAGAATGGACGACATCCACGAACGAGTCCGGTTGAACATCCAGAGTGCCAGCGATAAAATGAAGAAGACCTATGACATCAAGGCCGACGCTGGAGGATTTAAGGTTGATGACCTGGTTTGGCTGTACAACCCCAAACGTCGTCGTGGACTATCACCAAAGTTGCGGAACTCGTGGGAAGGCCCGTATAAAATCGTGAAAAGGATAAACGACCTTGTGTACCGAATCCATAAGCCACCCGAGGGAAACCAAGGGTCGTCCATTTCAACAGGTTGGCCCCTTACGTTGGAAACCATGACCAAGTTCGCACCCTCAAGCCACCGGAGGATGATATGACGTTCGAGAAGTTTATGTCCTTGTATTCAAACGGGCAGAAAGTTCTACATGGGGTTACTAGAGAGGAGTCACGAGACCTTTTCGAGGTGCCTGCTGACTACGCACTAGCGCACTGTGTGGCAGAAGATCTTCGAATGTCCAGGGGCATCGCCGTAGTGTTCTCCAAGAAATTTGGTCAACTCGAAACACTGCGGGGGCAGAATCCAGAAGTTGGTGGGGTGCTACAGTTGAAGAAAGGCCAGAGAAACATCTACTACCTAGTTACCAAGAGGCATTCCCAAGATAAACCGTCCTATGAAGATGTCTGGAAGAGTCTCACCAAACTAAGAGATACTATGGTGGACCAGAATCTGGTGGATCTAGCAATTCCAAAATTGTCCTGTGGTATTGATGGGTTGGACTGGAGAGTCATAAGAAGTATGCTGGAGGCGATATTCAGATCCAGCGGCGTCAAGATTTTGGTTTGCTGTAACCCTCTTCCACGACCGATCATGAAGACCGTGGAGTGTTACTTCCATCGAACTTCACGGTGCAGATATGGGGAGTCATGCAGATATCGTCACACTCCAAGGATGAAATTTCGGGACGAAATGTCTTTAAGAAGGGGGCAATGTAACGAACCTAGGCCGGACCTGTCGCCTCGCGCGTTGCCGTCGACAGCGATGAGGTCATCCCCGGAGATGTTCGAGAACAGTCCAGTCGCTCTGCCGTGGAGAGCAACGGTCGATATTGGAAACAATTGGAACATGCCGGTCGCCAACTACCCGAATTCGAAACATCGAGAATGCTGTATCGGAGATAAATAGGCAACCCTCAAGTGGAGTCAAACAGTCTGAACTAGCCCATACGATCGAGCTATACAGTGGCGTAGTAATATAAATTAAGTTGTAGATTTAAGTGTGAAATAAATTAGTTAAACCAAGTTAAGTTTATTTACGTTACATAACATAATTTTTTGAATATTTCACTAATTTTTTACTTTAAACAATTATAAAAAACAAAATAAATTTAATTTTTATATATATAATATATATATATATATATATATAAGAAAGACTCCAAGAAGCAAAAAAATTATAAGCCAATTATTTAAACTTTTATGTAGCCATTTGTGAAAACGGAGGTCGGAGGTTCGTTAACAATTGTATTGTATATTTTCAGATCATTAACTTGGAATTCTTATGATGAGAATTGAATCATATTTCAGTTGATGTATCATTTGACCTAGAGTTCTATTTATAGAAATTACTGTGGTGACTTGGGGGGCCAGGAGTCATTTTTTGTATCAAAATAAGTCCCCCTTAATATAAATATCGACCTGCTTGAATTAAATTCCCTCTTCATTGCAACCCCCATAAATATATACAGGGTGTAATCTAACCTCTTGCACACCCGTGAATGACGAGTGTATAATGCCATTTTATAACGAATTACAGTGGTTGAAAATCTGAACAAAACAATTTGAATACATGTTTTGTTCTTTATGAAACTCGTCAAAATTTTGGGTAGCGCCTAATTTCAGGTGACTTGCTCTGAGGAAAACTTCGGCAATTGCCGAATGCAATGAACATTTAACTCGACATTTGAATAAGGTAGAATGTTGAACTGATTGTGTGGTGAATGAATACATTGCAGGCTGCCTGAGATAGATATTCAATTTCAAAATGAAGAAAACAACTAACCTTGATATATAAAAACTGGTGATAAAGTCAGAACTAGTTGACTTCATACTCTGCTTTGAGGCACTTATAATTATCACACTTACAAACAGTATTGAAAAGAAAAACATTCGCAATTGAATATTCTTTTGAAAAATGATATCACGACCCTTGTAGTGATTTAGACATTCGGAACACGTGAATTGAGCACTGTTGCCAAGCAATATTCTCGCATGCACGGTTTACAAAGCTGTCTACGAACGAAAGTTTGTTAGATTCTATTGGTATTTTCTGATTGGCTGGTGAATGAAAGATCTTAAGATCTTAATCAGAAAACAGTACGCGATGTGAATTTGCCATTCTATCAAAAAAATAATTTATATTATATTAATATATCTAGAACGAAAACGCCGCACAGTGATTGGCGACTCCAGAATCCAACCAGAAATTTACTACTTCACTAATAAATGCAACGAGTGATTCATCTTTTCTTCTACTCTTCAAAATGCGCACGGAACACCTCGGTGTTTAGTTTTAAGAGCCAGCAAAAGACAAAGACAATAATGTTTAAATTAATTCTCCCGCATAGCCCGTACTATTTTCTGATTAGTTGCTAATTAGGATCTTTCATTCGCCAGCTAATCAGAAAACACTAGTAGAATCTAACGAACTTTCGTTCGTAGACAGCTTTGTAATCCCTGCATGCGAGAATCTTGCTTGGCAAAAGTGTTCAGTTCACGTCTTCTGAATGTCAGAATCACTACAATGGTCGTGGTATTATTTTTCAAAACAATATTCAATTGCGAATGTTTTCCTTTTCAATACTGTTCCTTACAAGTGACTGTGATAATTATGATAAGTGCCTCAAAGCAGAGTATGAAGTCAACTAGTTCTGACTTTATCACCAGTTTGGATATAACAAGGTCAGTTGTTTTCTTCATTTTGAAATTTAATATCTATCAGGCAGCCTGCAATGTATACATTTACCATACAATCAGTCCAACATTCTACCTTATTCAAATGTCTAGTTGAATGTTTATTGCTGAGTAGTTCACACAAAATTTATCGAATTTTACAAAAAACAAAACATGTTTTTTTTCAGATTTTTAACCACTGTAATTCGTTATAAAGTGGATCATACACTCGTCATTCACAGGTATGCAGAAGTTAGATAACACCCTGTATTGAGAATGTGATGAAAATTCTATATCACCCAAATTTGGTATCGACAGCTAAATTCGCTATTTTGTTTTGGGGGAGTAGCACACAAACTCAGAAAATATTTACCACCCAGAAAAGGGCCATCCGTATAGTATATCGAATGGTATACAATGAAACCTGTCGAGGAATTTTCAAGTCGAATAAGATTTTTACCATTTTTGCTTTGTATGTAAAGAATGCCTCAACCTCTTCAGTAACCGATCCAGCTTTCCACCGCCAACAGAACACCGATATAATACAGATCAGAACAAATGAACTATGAACCACATAGATTAACAACCACAGTACATGTGTGTGAAACTGTTTAACAAATGACCCACTCATTTAAAGAAAATAAATACCCTAACATCACATAAAAAACAACTCAAAAAACTATTGCTAGACTTTGAACCATACTCTCTGGACGAATATATGAACATGTGAAACAAACTTTCCTGACACCATTCCAACTTAAGTTTCTACAATTTTTATTGTTAATCATTGAGAACTTTCTTTGAAAAAAAGCGTATTATTATTAATATTTATTTATATTAGGGTGACCCATTTTGACAGTTTTTTTTTCCAAGTCTTGCATGGAAATATGTTTGTTTTTGTAATTGAGGAGCCCTCTTGAAATTTTGGAAAGATCAAATATTTTTAAGGGGTCGCACAAGATTTTAAAATATTTTAAAAAAGGTCAAAATTCGTTTTTTTTGTTTTCATTTTTTCTTTCTCATGGCGGCAATTGTTTGTACATATAAATGAAATAACATCCTGAAAATTTTAGCTCAAAGTATATATTTTTATAGGTCGTTCAGGAATTTTGAATCTTGAAGAGTACTATAGATTAGACGTTTTCGAGCGACCTTTAAATATTAATTTCAAGGCTCTATTTTTTTTCTACAATTCATAATTATGTGAATGGTTATAAGAAGAAAAAATCGACCCTAAAAATTAATATTTAAACGTTTAATCTTTAGTACTCCCCAAGATTCAAAATTCTTGAGCGACCTTCAGAAATGTATACTTTGAGTTAAAATTTTCAGGATGTAATTTTTTTATACGTACAAACAATTGCCGCCATGAGAAAAAAATTAAAACAAAAAAAACTAATTTTGAACAATTTCGGAATTTTTTAAATTCTTGAGCGACCCCTTAAAAATAATCCATCTAAAATTTCAGCAGGGCTCCTCAATTACAAAAATCTATCATATTTCCATGCGAGACTTGGAAAAAAAATTAGTCGGTCAAA
Source organism: Gonioctena quinquepunctata (assembly GCA_018342105.1). NCBI lineage: Eukaryota > Metazoa > Arthropoda > Insecta > Coleoptera > Chrysomelidae > Gonioctena > Gonioctena quinquepunctata. Next base: position 234,915 of record JAFIRS010001835.1, on the reverse strand, counting down.
ATGGGTCACCCCAAATATATAATATATACCGTGTGTAACAGGATCATGGTACACCCCCCGTATCTCCTTTAGTTTTGAAGGTAATTGATTGAAATTGGGTATATCCTATATACATAATAAGTGGCACTTTTTGACCTACAAATGATTTTTTTTTCACTTCCGGTTTCGCCGGAAGTGATACCAACTTTCGATTTTTAAGTAGAATACCCTGTATATTATTACATTTCTGAAATCTGCATAATTTTCTAAATCCAATGATACCACATAAGTGACATTTCAAACGTCAATATTTTTGATAATAAAATTTTTAGTTTTCCATTTAAGTGTGCCATGATGGTTCCGATTTATTCCAATTCAACCGTCTAATGCTGGAAAAATCGAATTCCCGTCAAAAATATTAAATTGCGTTTTTTATGAACAAATGAAGTTCATCGTAATCGATTTTGGGGTAAAACTCAATTTAATCAAATGGAACCATATTGGTACCGTGGTACCATTTATTAGTAGTATTAATAAGGAATTTATTCATACCAGCTAATAAAATGTGCGATAAAAACCATCAAAATTACAGCTAAAAGAAAATAAGATAATACAATTACGTTGTTCTAATTTAATGCTAAGAAGTTACTAAGGTGGCTTTGAAATACAAAAAATGAACACAAAACATTACAACAATTGTTCGAAATGCTGTCCATTAACGTCAATGCACTTCTGAACTCGCATAGCTTCGAATGCCTGTTGAAGGTAAGCAGTTACTAAGGAGGCTTTGAAAACAATGAAATTATTCATTCAGATTGTCAAATAAATAGGTATCGGTTTATCAGTGTTTTTATTGTGTATTGGAAAAGTCTTTACATTTTTATTCAAAATGCCCCACATTTATACAAGGGATGAAAAAATGGACATGTTAATCATTTATGGGGAATGTAGAAAAAATGCCGTTGCGGCTAGAAACCTTTATGCCAACCGATATCCTGATAGACAATGTCCAGCGAGAAATTATTTTAATCGTCTTGAAAATCAATTCCGAAGAGAGCCTAACCATGATCCAGAAGAAAACGTTATCATTGACGAAGGAACGGAAATTAATGTTTTAGCACTCATATAAGTTGATAAGACTGTTTCATTAAGGCAAATTGGGTTTGAATTGGAAATTAGTCACCAAACGGTAAGCCGAATCTTGCACAAACATAACTATAAATCTTTCAAATATCAATTGCACCAGCACCTGTACGAAAATGATTATGAACGTAGGATGGAATATTGCAATTGGATCTTGCAGAATAATGTGCAGCCAAACAAATATGGGATTATTTAACCAACAAAATACAAGGTATTGGTCACAAGAAAATCAAAATTTATTGAGGGAGGCTAACTTTCAAGTGGGGTTCGGTTTCAATGTTTGGCTTGGAATACTCGGTCGTAGAATCATTGGTCCAATAATATTTGAAGGATGCTTGACTGCAGATAGATACTTAGGGTTTCTGCAAAATTGAATTGAGGACAGGTTAACTGAATTACCTGTCCTTCTACGACAGGGAATGTATTTATTCCCCATAATTCAAGAATAGTAACTGATTACCTTCAACAGGCATTCCAAGAAAACGTAATTTCGACAAATGGTCCTGATTTGACACCTCTTGATTTCTTTGTATGGGGCCATTTAAAAAACATTGTCTATGCAACCGCCGTTACAACCCGCGAAGACCTGGAGTTGCGAGTAAGACGAGCAATTAATAGTATAACGGCCCAGCAATTAGCGAACGTTCTTCAAGAAACAGCTATGCGAGTTCAGAAGTGCATTAACGTTAATGGACAGCATTTCGAACAATTGTTGTAATGTTTTGTGTTCATTTTTTGTATTTCAAAACCACCTTAGTAACTTCTTAGCATTAAATTAGAACAAAGTAATTGTATTGTCTTATTTTCTTCTAGCTGTAATTTTGAATGTATTTATCGCACATTTTATTAGGAGGTATGAATAAATTCCTTATTCCTTTGAAAAAATTGAGTTTCACCCCAAAATCGATTACAATGAACTTTATTTGCTCATAAAAAACGCAATTTAGTATTTTTGACGGGATTTCGATTTTTCTAGCATTAGACGGGTGAATTGGAATAAATCGGAACTATCATGGCACACTTAAATGGAAAACAAAAAATTTTATTATCAAAAATATTGACGTTTGAAATGTCACTTATGTGGTATCATTGGATTAAGAAAATTATGCAGATTTCAGAAATATAATAATATACAGGGTGTTCTACTTAAAAATCGAAAGTGAAAAAAAAATCATTTGTAGGTCAAAAAGTGCCGCTTATTATGTATATAGAATATCCCAAATTTCAATCAATTACCTCCAAAACTAAAGGAGATACGGGGGGTGTACCATGAACCTGTTACACACGGTATACTAAAAGAATAAAAATTTGATAAAATGATACTTATACATCACATGAATACCTGCTATGGTGGTTTTACAATTTTTCGGTGCACTTTGCATTTCTGAAACCTTTTACCATCTTATGTTCGACGCAGATCATCAAAGAGTTTAGCAGTGAAGCTTTTCTATTGACATCAATAGGTTTCCAACTATCCATTCAGATTGCACAACCTATACAAAGAATAGACATCAAAATCTACAAACAAAATCTTAGAATTCAATAATAATTAAAAATTATATATAAGCAAGAACATCCTGTATGCTAGCTTAAGGGAACATGACAGAGACATGTCAAATAATTTCTCATAAAAAAATGATAAAATATCAAATCTGAGAACAGAAAATGGTTGTATAAGAATTTATAACCACTTTGTATAAATAATATTAAGTATAGAAATATGAGCTGTATATAAATAAGTTTCATAGTGTAGAATAACAAAAGTTGCTTTTAAAAGTGTGTGGAAACAAAAATTTCGTGCCCAAAAACAAAAATTGATGGTTGCTACGGGAGGAAGAAAACAGAGTAAAAAAAAAGAAAATTTTGGAGGAAGCGTTAGAAAAATTTTCATCAGATAAATCAATTCAAATGAGCAGAAAACTGTGAGAGCAATTATATTCAATAATCCAAACTAAGAAACAGCCTACAACTATTTGAGCAAGAAAACACTCACCTGCTATCCAGATCACATTTCACACAGGACATAACCAACAATAAAAGGGGGCCAACGTCGGACAGGTTCACATTCCAAAGCACTGGAATTGTGATTGAGTATCTTTTCATGATTTTGAAAAGATACTCAATCACACAATGGTGATTAGATCGCTGTCTTCACTTAACCTCACCTTACTGTCTTGATAATGAAAATAAACCTTTTCGAAAGCTTGACAAAATAAGAAAGAGTTTTTCTTTTTTCACTGGCCGTTAAATTTGACTGCAACCTCAAGGAATATCCTTTCTACTAAGGTTATTTCAAATTCATAGTTGTTTTATATATATATATATATATATAATAGTTTCACCAAAAATCACCTATATGGAAGTCGCAGAATAGCAGAGATATCGTCAATTGAAAATTGTGGAAAGTTGTAAAAAATTTGAATATGGTCCCAGCTAGAGCCTGTTTCGAACGAGTTTCAAAACACGCCCGCTGAGATAAAGACTGCGGGCAGCGCTGTTAGTCAGTAGCCACCTTGAGTTTGAGAGGCGCGTGTGTGAATCATCTGATCCAACAGTGTTTTTCTCAGTTGTTGTTTTTCATTTTTTCACAATTATTGCATATTTACGATAATAAGCAACTCATAGACATACTTTCAATTCACGGGGATCGCATACAAAGTGCATGTGGTGATTTATAGACTGAAAGATTCTTATTGAAATCCAACACTTCGGATATTTGTAAAATGTCTCGATATGGAGTCTTAGGAAAACAAGGAGAAGGACATGTATAAAGACCTGTTTTACTCGAAATCGCTTGGTTAGATTATGTTTACCGGAACATTGAAACTTTTAATTCACTTCAAAGATTTGTGATACGTGTTAAGTGATGTTCTAATGAGCCTGTACCCATCGTACCCACAGTTAAGTACGGAAGACTATATGACAGGAATAATTTTAACCAACACTAGCTGACCCGACAGATGTTATCCTGTCCAAATTTCTATATTCCCTATTTTTTTTTGTGTTGTTCCATCTAGTTTATGCCTTTGACTCTGCCCGCTTACCGTTATCCCGTTACCGAGTTATCTCGTTTTTCCGCTATCTCATTTTCCAGTTCTTTCATTATTCCATTTTCCCGTAATCCCGTTTTTTCGTTCGGAAAAAAATATTGCCAAATCGGTTCAACCGTTCTCAAGTTATGAACTTACCAACAAAAACAGACATTCATTTTTATTATTCCTGAAAACTTTTCCAGGACAAAGAAAGTTTCAATAATTTTTTTTTAAATCCTTTCTTTTCCTAAAAACCTCATTCGGAGTATTACGAACATTCACAAAAACAATTAGCCAAATCGGTCCAGCTGTTGTTTTTATAAAATAAAAATAAATGTTACCCTGACCGGGATTCGTTCCTGTGACCTTCTGCTTGGTAGGCGACAGTGTAACCGGTGAACTATTTCCTCGTTTGATCATAAATGACTCGATAGTCTTTTTCTTCGCGAAATTTCTTATATTCCCGAATTTTCCAATTTCCGGGCAACTTTCCTAATTTTTTTGCCGTATCAACCATCCTCAGGCTATAACAAACATTTAAAAAAAATCACCCAAATTGGTCAAGCCGTTCTAATGTTTTGCGTTTACAATCGAGATTAATTTTTATTATAAATATATATTTATATATATATATATATATATATATATATATATATATATATATATATATATATGATTGAATGTACTATAACCTCAAAATCGTCCTGCAAAGTGTTGAGTTTTGCCATTGGCTTCCAATCATAATAACAATGACCACACCCAAAATGGAGTGAATAATTTTCATAATACCCTTGTTTGGTTAGTGAAAAATCATTAAGCTGTATATTTTCAGGAAATGCGTGTGAAATTATTCATAGAAAAGTATAATACATTTTTGTCAAATGCATTGACTCATTGTTTCGCCGAATACGACTGTGTGCACCAAACGAATTGTGATAACTATAAACGTTTTTGTAAATATGTCAGGACCGTAATATCCTGTTAAAAAGTTGAAAAAGATGCCTTAACTTCGAGAACATTCTGTATATATTCTCCCTATATATATATATATATATTATATATATATATATATATATATATATATATATATATATATATATATATATATATATATATATATATATTTTAACTTTTTAACAGGATATTACGGTCCTGACATATTTACAAAAACTGTTTATAGTTATCACAATATACAGAGCTTCTCAAAAGTCCCCTCCCCCCCTCTTATTTTTGGAACGATTATACATAAACAAGTGAAATTTGGAAACTGAATATTAAAGGTTGTAAACTTCCCTACTAGTGATGATAGATGACGAAATCGTCAAAGATGACGTCACAAGGCCATTGTGACCAATAATTTCAAATGGAACCCTACGGCAAGGGATACCTCTTTTAAAAGGTATTTATGGCAGTTTTGGCAACTCGCTTTTAAAAAACGCAAAGCTGTGATGAATTGAATCAGTTAATACTAAAATTCCAAATTCAAGCTCCGCCTCTGGATAGTTGTCAAATAAGCTGACGTTTTTGTTAGTCTCCCTAATTCGACGTTTTTGTAATTGTCCAAGTTTTTGTACATTTAATAATTTGTGTATTGTTGATCGAACGTTTAACTGTTTTAGCAGCTTTTGGTACTTTTGATATTTTCGTACATTTTAATAATTTGTTAAACTGTTGTGAGCCGAACGTTTGAGTGCTTCAAGAAGCGAAATGGTACGTGCTTTAGGTGATAAAGTAGCAGCGATGCTAATTCTTGGTGAAACTGGACAAAATATTCATGCAGCAGAATGCATTTTTAATGAGAGGTTTCCCGATCGCCCCGTTTCGAGGACTTATTTAAGGGAGCTTCTTCGTAAGTTTGAAACAACGGGTAGTATTAATGATGCGAAACGATCTGGCAGACCACAAATTTCTGATGTGAAAAAAATTGATATACTGGTAGAAGTAATAGTTAATCCTACTTCTTCAACAACTCACGTTGCATCTACCTGTGAAGTCAGTCGAAGTACAGTACACAGGGTGTTGGAAAAAAACAAATTTCATCCATACAAATTAAAAATGGTTCATCAACTCTCAGACGACGACCCAGACCGAAGCCAAGAATTTTGTGAAAATATGGAAACTAAAATCAACCAAAAGCCAGAGTATGTCAAAACAATTCGTTTTAGTGACGAACGTACTTTCCATCTAAATGGAAAAGTAAATACACAGAATGTGAGGTATTGGAGTGACGCAAATCCTCACCTGTTTCGTGAAACACATACCCAATTTCCCCAGAAGGTGAATGTTTGGGCAGGTATCCTGTTGAACCACATCGTTGGGCCTCTTTTTTTAAATACTAATTTAACTGGTGCGGTTTATCTGGAGCTGTTGCAAAACGCAATAGAACCGTTAATCCTTGAAATTTTGGAAGATAATCCAGAGGAATTCGGCAATTTGGAAATAACATTCCAACAGGATGGTGCTCCTCCACACTATTACGGTGCAGTAAGACGGTATTTGGATGAGGAGTATCGTGGTAGATGGATTGGACGACGAGGTTCAACGGAATGGCCAGCTCGATCACCGGACCTCACACCTTTGGATTTTTTTTTGTAGAGGTACCTTGAATCGAAGGTTTACGCCACTGAACCTGACAATATTGACGTTTTGAAACAACGTATTGTTGCAGAATGTGAGGCTGTTTCCGCAGACACATTTGCAAAAGTACGAGAAGAGTTTAAAAATAGGATATTTCACTGTCAGGAAGTAAATGGAGGTCATTTCGAGCAATTTCTTCAAGTAGATACTGATTCTTAAATCTGTAATTAATATCATACTGAATGGAATTTAAATTTTAATGTTTGCTAATGAGCCATTAAAACTGCCATAAACACAAACAAAATTGGTATCATTGAATAGATTTTTTCGATACCTTTCAAAAGAGGTGTCGCTTGCCGTAGGGTTCCATTCAAAATGATTGGTCACAATGGCCTTGTGACGTCATCTTTGACGATTTCGTCATCTATCATCACTAGAAGTTTACAACCTTTAATATTCAGTTTCCAAATTTCACTCGTTCCAAAAATAAGAGGGGGGGAGGGGACTTTTGAGAAGCACTGTATATATATATATATATATATATGAAAAGCATCAAATTAAAGATAGTGACACCTATAATCTGTGTATATATATATATATATATATATATATATGTTGGGTAGTTTTTCGGGTCTGTCCGCGTTCTGTGTTTTTGGTCCTCAAAAGGTCCGATTTCACGACGTTTCGGCAAATTCACATTTGCCATCTTTGTGTGATGTCTAATTCATTCGATTGTTTCGAACTTGACTGATGTTTTCGTGTTGTGCTCCTCTATTTGTAATGGTGGTTAGTCGATTGCGCACGATTGTCACGATCGGTTTCCTTCGTTCGCGCCCTGTTGCGTGTAGAGCCGGAAGACGTTGGATGCGTTGTTGCCAGATCGCCACCAGTGTTGTCCAATTGTGTGTTTTGTTCAAATTATGAGGTCATTTTTAGATTTCTATGGCTTCTCTCGTTGTTCTTGAGTGGAAATTCTCATCACTTGCCGAGTTTCATTGAAGTTTATGCTGTTTACATGTTGGAATAGTGACGATGTGGTCTCCTTGTTTCGGTAGAAATCTTGTGTTCCTCTTTGCGGATGTTGATTCTTCTGTTTGTTTGGCCTATGTACGTCTTTTCACAATTTCCACATGGTATTTCATAGACTCCTTGGTACCCTAGTGGTATACGGTCCTTGGGGTTTTTGAGGGTAGATCTTATTGTACGGTGAAGAATTCTACTGATCCTATCCGTTGTACCCTGTATGTATGGTAGGAATGTTTTGCCAATCGGTGGTTCCTGAACCTCTCGATATTTCTTTTTGACTCTAGATGCTGGTTTGATGGTTCTCTTGGAGTATCCATTGATCTGGAGGGTCGTTTCGATATTATCCAACTCCTCTTTTATGTGGTCGTTGTCCGCCAATCTTCTTGATCGAGTTATTAGTGTATTCGCCAATGAGTGGATTTGTTGTGGGTGGAATTTGTGTTTAAGTATCGATTGGTGTGAGTTTTCTTGAGATATTATATGTGACCCAAGGTACCGTCGGGCTTCTTCATGATCATAACGTCTAGATAGTGAATTATATCTGCGGATGAATTTCATTAAGGTGGTTGAAGAAAGTCGATAGTTTCTGATGTCCATGTGGCCAAATTACAAGAATGTCATCAACATATCTTAGTCAAAGTTTAGGTTTCAAGCTCGATGTTGTGAGTGCTTTTGTTTCTACTTCTTCCACGAAAAGGTTTGCGATGACTGGTGATCCCATTGATGCTCCCTCTACTTGTCTGTATCGTTGGTTATCATAAATGACATAGGTATTTTTGATACAGTGAGTCGCCAAAGTGATTATGTGTTCTTCGAGCTTGTACTTGTTTCTGATTATTTTCAGAGCTTCTTGAGTAGGTACCTGTGTGGATAATGATGTAACGACGAAGCTTACTAGATGTCATCTAATTGGATGGTTTGTCATTTCAAAATTTTTATCAAGTGATCCCAATTTCGCACGTATGATTTGACCTTATCTGCATGAGGTTGCAGTGCTTTAGCAAGATATCTCGCAGGTTGAGTACTGGTGATCATACAGAACTGACAATCGGCCTGAGAGGTGTCCCTGGCTTATGGCCATATAGTTTCGAACATTTTGATGATTTCTCTTTCGGGATGAGTTGTTCTCTGGTTTCCTTATCGATAGGTGACTTTCTGATTGTCTTTTCTAGGTAGGTCGTTGGGTCGGTCGATATTTTCTTGTAGGCTGGATCATCTAGCAAAGCGATCATTTTGGTCTTGTAATCTTTGGTGTTCATAACTATCGTTGCGTTGCCTTTCTCAGCCGGTGAAATGGTGATATTTCCATTTTCTTGGAGAGGGCTAGAAATTCTTCGTGAGAAATGTTTCTCTTCGGTGGTATCGAATTTCGTAGTATATACGCGATGTCTTGTCATAACGACTCCTGTGTGTTTTTGTCACTTATTCTCTGTATGGTTGATTCTACGTTGCTGATGATGTTCTCAACCGGTATATGAGCTGGTGCGATGGCGAAATTGAAATCTTTAGCTAGAACTTCTGTGGCAGCTTTGTTCGAGGGGTGGTCTGACAAATTGTGAACCACTCTGGAGACTTCTATCCTTGGGGTGCTTTGGTTCGTTTCCTGGGTTGAGCTGAGATGGTTGAACTGTTACTTTTGTTTCTCAGTGGTGGTGTTGAACTCATTTTCCCATAACATAGGGTTGATTGTGTTGCTCGATGTTTATAGTGAATCCCTAAAAGTTTTGTGTAGGTTTGGTCCAATTGACCTCTAGTTTGATGGATGTTTACCCGTAGAAGTGCAAAACTCGTTCTTCTGAGGATGTTCTCCGGAACTGATGTTCTCTGATGGTAATTTAACCTAACACATCTAGGAATTATTCTCTGGTCTCTGCAGCGTCGAAGGAAGGTGAGTTCACATAGAAGCTTAGATCTTTTCGTTCGAAGTTTCTCAAACGTTCTTGTTTGATGAAAAACCTCCCCGTAAAGGTGTAGTATGTGTCTTCGTAGATTCTCGCGGGTATAATGTGTTGAGATAATTTATCGAGGTTTCTGTCCGCGTACTGTGTTCTTGGTCCTGAATTTGCCAAAACGTCGTGAAATCGGATCTTTTGGGGACCAAGAACATATAACGCGGACAGAAACCCGAGAAACTATCTCAACACACTACTACCCGCGAAAATCTACGAACTCGATGGCCTATTAGACGTTTCTGAAGAACGGGGCACAGGTTAATTTTGGAAATTTGGTTTCTTTAGTAATTAGTCTGCTCTATCGATCTAAAATATTTCCAGCGCTGCGGCGTTGCCGCTTATATTAAAAAGTAGCAACAACTTTGATATTTTAAATGAGACACTCTGTATAATAACCATTTTTTGCTTTGGTATTGCTTTACGATTCATTTTTGTATGATACTTCCCTATACCTATCCCGAGCGGTTTTCGAAAAATTCAATTTGTGATTTTTCCGATAATTAAAAAAATGGTGAAAAGTACATTTTTTTAAATAGAACACCCTGTATATCATTGAATATCCTGAAAGGCAATCAAAGTTCCTTTCAAATGATTTATCATGTTCCTATACCTAAATAGTCTGGTTTCCAAAATAAAAGCAAGTTTCTATAAACATTTAGAATGTCTGCATTTGAATATGTAGTATTATCCATTTTGACAGAAACACCATGAAAATCACTGCTAGTCAAACTGAAAGATTGTCTTGGTCTCTTCTGGTCACGGCACACTACTACCATTTTCATTTCCCAGTATAACAAATCGAAATAGGTAATATTACCCAATTGAAATGATCTGATTAAGAAATCAAATCAATATGGAATCATTCGCTTCAAAATGTTCATACCTTGTGAGATACAGTTGAAACTTGAGTTTTTTCTAACACTCAGATGATGCATTTCAGTTTTAGCAAAGATTAATTAAAAAATATCTCAGAAAAATTTGGAAATAAGTTTGAGTCATACTCGAAAAACATTCATTAGTAATTATTTTTCAGATCATCCTGTATATATCATTTCAGATTCTACTCCTTAGAATGTCTTTTTTTTTCGAGTATGACTCATATCTATTTCCAAATTTTCCTGAGATATTCTTTTAATTAATCTATGCCAAATCATCTGAATTGCATCTGGGAGTTATAGAAAAATTCAAGTTCCAGCTTCAAATGGGCAATAAAACCTCAGTTCTCAAGGTTTTTTCTAATAAAGAAAACTGCGGGTACTGCTGCACTTTGAGACTTTATTCAAGATCTTTCGATGTAATGTAAACTGAGTATCTTCGTATCTACTGAAATTACTCAATATTTTGTGAGTGAAAGTTGAATTTGAGTCCCATGTGGGTAAATAATCAATATTCAATAAACGGTAGAGATAGGTATACGACATGTTCAGTGAAAGTTATTTGTATTTGTCAGTAGAATTCAAAAACGATAAAATACTGGGCGTTTCATTGGACATTCTAAAGTTGATATTAGTTACAAGTACATGTGGCAACACTGTAACCGTGAAAATATTTTTAAGAGCTAGATCGCAGTCTCTTATCGTGGGATACAAAATTTCGAGTTTTTATATCTCAGATCTCGAGAAACGTCCAATAGGCCATCGAGTTTGGAATGCCCTGCATATTAATCATTATTTGTACAATCAGTTCGTCATCTCATCATTCATACATTTCAATACACTACTGAACCTTCTGCATGTTCTCGCAATAATTTGATCACATTGACCATGAAGATAAACAATTTCATCAAAACTTCGTTTGAATAGTTAAGTATTGCCTTCCATATTGATTCTCTTCTGATAAAATTTTTGGTGATGAATGCGCAAACGTTGTCGAATTGTTGATGCACTAATTGTCGAATTTTCATAATGATGTATTCCATGACATTTAATACAAATATGGCAAAATAATCTGATTTTTACAGAAACTTGCTTCTATTTCGGAAACCAGACTATTTAGGTATAGGAACACATCATTTGAAAGGAACTTCAATTGACTTTCAGGATATTTGATAATATACAGGGTGTTCCCTTTAAAAAAATGTGCTTTCCACCATTTTTGTATCTATCAGAAAAATCACAAATTTTGAACGACCCTGTATAATGGAGAACAAATTCCCTTAAATATTACTAATGCACATAACATTGGTAAACCCATAGAGAAACCAAAAATGAAGAGAGTTGTCAAACCTGCAGTAAAAGTTGGCACTACGTTTAGACAGTGGCGACATATCTCGCAACTGGCCGAACTAAGTACAGTTGGTAAAACCGATTGAGATAAGGCGGGTTTTTCGAATATGTTACTTATATATGCTTGATATGGTATATATTTTATAAGTGATCGATTTGCCATTCTTGTATTCCATATGAATGGTTGTATCATATAAAATAAAAAACCTTTGTAAACGTTAGTTCATTCGTGGTGCCTATTCTATTACATAAAGTTTCAAAGTATATATTTATAAAAAAAATGATAGTTCTACTTGATTGTATTAAATATTCAACGTCACTGATAGATAAGACAATCAGTTTTATTTTACTACCGAAAACGATTCCCTAATTCTAACACCCGTCCAAAGTAAATAACACAAACAAAGCCATAAAAAACAATCCCGGGCACGCCCGCCCACATCATTAAGAGCCGTATCTAACTCATAACTCACAAGGGACAGCCACCGAGAAATTCATAAACACACTTGTTGGTCATTATTTCCCAGATTAACCGACAACTACCTGTCAGGCAGTAAAATATTATCCAATTATAACATAAGATAAGCGAGAACGGGTTAGACAAACAGAATCTTTATCATTTTACGATGTCCCCTCATTAAAAAAACTCATAAAACACACTAAGTCCCGCCCCAGCTTCCGATCGAAGATATTATAAAAGACAACGAGAGCATAAAGAGTTAAGTTAGTTCAAAACAGTATTTCGTGGAGCAATCACGTATTTCATACGAGAAGAAATATAATATGCATTCATATTAGTACCGGTGAAAAATGTCACGAGAAATAAAATCTCTCCACGTGTGAAAATCATCTCAAGTAAAGAAATACTAACATGGCATCCTTTTAAATAGAGTCAGTGTAAAACAATATTTCACAGCATAATTACGGGAAAGTCTAATCACTCTAAAAATAGTTCATTTCATGCGTCGTAAACACAAAAGTACTCCATTCGAAATTACTTTTCCAGTGTTGTGCGATATCTCGATCAAATGACGTCCGTTTGCTGATGTCCTTAAATAATAAAAATGAGCAAATAATTCATCCTGTAACTTGATCCGGTAACGAACCATGACAAGCGTCTGAAATAATAATCCGGTTAATCGTGGAACTCTTCGAGTGCGACCCAAGGAAGGCAACTGGACAATTCGACCTAGGTAATGAATTCCTATTATTGAAATTAATGTTTTGGTTTTCTATTACTAGTATATGTTTTTCTTAATATACATGTTATGCATACATATATCTCCCATAAAGCGAAACATTGTCGAGAAGTACTAATCCATGGCCCTTTGCCTTTAAGTTCACAATCCATGTTACCGAGAAATCACAAGTAATAATTTGGCATGTTGTTACCTATATCAAATGTTTTCTTGGTGTTCTTATTTGTTTGTTTATCTATGTCCTATACAATAATTTTGACAATGTACTTTTGGTAAAAAGGTGACTCAGTCTATAAAGATAGAAATGGGTTATACAGGAATGAACGGAAAGTGCTTATAGGAGGTGCAGTTATTGTTTTGTTTGTTATTTTATTGTATTAAAAGGGTCATTTATCTTTATTAAGTTTTTTTTATTTTTATCGTTTATGAATATAAGTTTTATGATTCCCAGTGCCTTTTTATTGATATAGAGTTCCGCGAACGGTACATACTCCTAAATAAACAACCTATGTTCTCTGGGTGTTAGAAAGAAGGTAATGGATATAGCCGCTCATGTCCGTTAACTTCAGTGCGAATAAATTATTTTATAAATTGCTGCTAATACCCAACAAAGTTGTAGTTTTTCGAGCAACTTTTCAACAAAGGACTAATCGAGTATAGGCTTTCTATACTAGAAGCGTCCTTAGCGTCTTAGGCTAATTATATGGAATAACGATTTGTCCCAACCCAGTGGCGTTACAAGAGGGTTAATCTTTTGATAACGAAACAACGGCTTGGCCGTAGTTTAGCCGAGGTGGAGATAATGATTATTCCTAAATAATAGTTGGGATGTAACATTGATGTCAGGTGTGCGAGTAATAATTGAGGAAGTACATTAACGCATATATACAAATAAAACGTTCATACCGAACAATCTCGCAGAACTCAATATCAGAAAAGTATAAGAAAGATTTTATTTAGTAAATAATTCATCCAAAAGGAGGAAAGTTCTCAATATGACTCCTCCAGGGGGACCTTCGTCAACAACAGCTCCTGTAGTGCAGGTTCTGCCAAATCCAGAGCCAACAATAGCGATCACATTAGATAATATACCCTATTATAACGGGCAGACGAGTATCAAAGATTTTATTAGGATAATTGAAGATACAGCCGCTCTAGCTGGATGGACAGAATTGCAAATAGTATCTATCGTTCGATTGAAACTAAGAGGCATTGCGAAACAACTCATTGACGCCGACAATCAATTGAGAAATACAGCAGTATGGAACGAATTGAAAAGAGGTTTACAGGAACAGTTTGGTATAGCTAAAATACCAGGGCAGGACAAAAGGAATTATTAGAATGCCGACAACGTAGATCTGAAACTTGCCGCCAATTTTTGGCACGTCTGAAAGTTTGTGCTGCAAAAATTTTAGTCTTGACCGGAACAGCTGACGTAGATCGGATACTATTGCAACGCCACGAGCAAGATGTAATCACGCAATTTGCTATGGGATTATTGGACCCCATCAGGAAACGCATACTATCCGCTAGTCCTGATACACTGACCGAAGCTATCGAACTAGCCGATAAAGAAGAGCTCATAGAAAACCTAACTAGGCCAGGAGAGAGAAGTTTTAGAAATGTCACAGCGAATGGACCACCATCATCGATAAAGACATGCCAGTATTGTCGTAGAAGAGGACATGAAATTAGGGACTGTAGGTTAAAAAACAGAACTTGTTTCAATTGTAATCAGCCTGGTCATATGTCATACAACTGTAAAAACAGGAATGGACAAAGAAATATGGACAGAAGAAATTTAAATGGCCATCCGGTTCGCAATTCTCCTCCGTTGGGAACCGCAGACAACCGCCATTAAAACGCAACACGGTAAATAGGAGGCCAACACACACGATACTAACCTATACCACGGGAGAAGCCCAGCGAAACGTCATAGTTCTAGAAATTGATGGAATTTTTCGCACTACCCTGGTAGACACGGGTGCCGAAGTATCGTTGGCCCACGTTAGCATTACGCACGGTATGAAAGTTAATTACGAAGAAAAAATCAATTTAAAAGGCGTACAGGGCAATAGAATTCCATATATAGGTACCGTAGTTTTGCCAATAAAACTGAATGAAAGAACCCAAATCGAGCACGAATTTATATTAATCGAAAGTAAAGCTAGATTGGAGAGCAAACAAAATGTATTTGATGGAAGAAATAATTGAACTCCACCACGAGCCAAAACGCATTTATCATACGGAAAATGAGAAGGAAAACCAATGGGACAAACGACTAGAAGTTTTAGAGCAACAGTTGAAAGAATTTACTACTACGATAGATAGATGGACGAAAACGATGTCTAAAGAAAAACTCGGTCAGATAAGGGAGGCGCCGCCCGCATCAGACTGCGAAGTATTTGGAACTAAATTTTCACATCCAGAAATGAGGTCGACCGACTCAAACAGCAATCGAGTAGAAAATCCAGGACAGGCAAAAGAACGTGATTTAAAGGAGACACGGTATCAAGAGAAAGCCACGTCCACTGAAAAACCAAAAAAGTCGAAAAGGAAAAAGAAAAATAGAGATAAGCGTTTACAGAAGCAGAACAGGAATAAGGATTTAAGGGAAACTTTGTTCACTGACAGAACGACGAACAATAGAGAAAAGAAAATCTCACCACGAAAGGGATGGGAAAACTTCACCATCTATCGGGAATGTTGGGACAGCCGAAACACCCTGTATATTAGGAAGGTTAGTTAGGCGATATGGCACGGGAAGCCTGAACGACATTCGTACTGAAAAAGCCAGTTCATCCAAGGATGACTCTGGGAAAACTCCAAACTCTGAAAACGAAAATCGTGGAAGACATCCCGCCGTTCGCACAGGACAGCCGAAAAGCAGAAAAATGTCCGTCTAAGGGCGACAATTTCTCTCCTAAAGAAACAGTGAAGTGGAAAGGAAAATCCAAATTATCCCGCAGACTCAACAGTGAGCAGGAAGAAAAGTCTGGGTATGAGAATATACGCCCTAAACAGACAGACAGCCGATACAAGGAGGCAAATACGAGCCAGGAACGGATGAAAACAAGGTATAGAAAATTTTATGAAAATAAAGCCAGTCAAACAGAGAATGAAAGACTTATCGGAAGGATAGAAACTCGGACGCCGAATCTTCCAGAAGTAAACAAGAAATAGTTATACAGGAGGTGAAAAAGTGACTGAAGAAAATTATGGACAGGACTGTACTTGCCAAAAGATATGATTTTACCCCCTAGAGCAATGACAATATGTATGGTTAGAACAAAAAGAAAATTATTGTCGGAAAATATTGTAGTTGAAGATAAAGCAGCTATAAAAGGTCTGATGATCGCGAGATCGATAGGAAAAACTGATACCGAAATACCCATCAGACTGATAAACATTTTGGAACAGGAACTGATCATACCCCGGAAACATATTATAGCACATGGTTTCGAGGCCGATACAGAAAAATAAAGTGGAGACTACGACGAATGGACTCATGATCCGTAGCATAAACCTACAAGATGAACAGAAAATTTTACAACAATTACATCTCGAGAATCCAACGGAAGAAGCTCAAATTAAATTGGCCACCCTCATCAAGGAGTACATTGATGTATTTAAGGCCCCTAGTCAAAAATTAACTTGTACCCATCTAGTAAAGCACAGGATACACACTGAGGATGTTCCGCCTATTTCGAAACGACCTTATCGAATTCCATACCAGCGGCAGAAGATAATGCACCAAGAAATTAAGGAATTGTTGGATAACGAAATAATAAAAGAATCCTGTAGCCCTTGAGTTTTCCCGCCGGAGAAGATCCCCAGTTCAGACTGTGCATTGATTACAGGGAATTGAATGCCATCACGAAGACAGATTTTTTTCCATTACCACATATACAGGATACGATCGAAAAGTTGCAAGGTACTAGCTTATACAGTGTGATGGATCTCGCTAGTGGATATTTTCAAATTGAATTGGATGAAAGAGACAGAGAGAATAGTGCTTTCTCCACACCAAACGGACACTACGAATTTCTCCGTATGCCCATGGGGATGAAGAACTCCCCTAGCACTTGGTGCCGGCAGATGGAGAACATTTTTGCGAAATATATAGGTAAGGAGTGCTTAGTATACTTGGACGACATCATCGTTTTTAGTGGACCAAACATCTCGGAACATTTAGACAGATTACGCAATGTTTTCGAACAAATGAGGAGCAGTAATTTGAAATTCAAGGCAACTAAATGTAATTTTATGCAAAAAGAAGCAAAATATCTTGGACATATTATCTCAGAGAAAGGTTGTCAAACAGATCCCGAAAAACTAAAATTATCAAGGACTATCCACCACCAAGAAGAGTGAAAGACATCCGAGCATTTTGGGATTATGCGGATTTTACCGAAAGTTTGTACCAAACTTCTCGAGAATATCCCAACCGCTTACAGCACTCACCAAAAAAGAGGTAAAATTCCAGTGGGGACAAGAACAACAAAAATCTTTCGATACACTAAAAGAAGCTTTAATTTCCCCTCCGATCTTAAAGTACCCCAATTTTTCTCGACCTTTTGTGGTTACCACAGATGCCAGCGCGACCGCTATAAGTGGAATTTTGAGCCAAGACTATTCTGGATTCGAACATCCCATTTGTTACTCGAGCAGAACTTTGAATGCCGCTGAAACTAGGTACTCTACGATAGAAAGAGAATGTCTCGCAGTGATTTGGGCTGTAAAGAAATACAGGTGCTATCTGACTGGTACGCAATTTACCATCATTACCGATCACCGGCCATTGACCTATTTATTGTCTATCAAAGATCCAAGCAGCAGGCTAGCCAAATGGGCCATGGCACTCCTGGAATTCTCATTCACTATTAAATACAGACCAGGCCGAGATAATATAAATGCCGATACCTTATCCAGGATAAAAACAGACGAACATAGTGCGGAAATGACTCAAAGAATGCCAAAAGACTGCCAAGTACGTGTGCTTAGTAAATCCAGCGAAAACATAGAACCTGTAGTTGAAACGTTATGGCACTTGGACGACATCCGCATAATGCAGAAGACAGACCCCCAAATTTCTGCATTAATACCTACATTGACCGACGAAGATGACAATTTTTATATTCACGAAGAAATTTTATACGTGAAACGACGAGTAGACGAGCGTCGGGACAAAATCTATGCTCCCAAGGTCATTAGAAAACAAATTATAAGTTTGTACCATGATAACATATTTTCTGGTCATGGAGGACAAAAGAAAACTCTAACCACTATACAACGAGAATTTTACTGGCCTAGCATGAAGAGAGATATCAATGAATACATACAGAAATGTCATTCCTGCAACATTCATAAAACTACGAACCAAAAACCAACGGAAATGCAGAGAATGCCTATTCCGGAAGCAGTATTCGAAATTGTAGCCATCGATATAGTCGGACCACTAAACACCACCAGAAATGGAAACAAGTATATATTTACAGCAATTGATCACCTGACTCGATATGCCGAAGCCATTCCAAGGATTAATCATTCGATTGAACACCCGATATATGAGAGGATCTCGACCTAATATTACTGTCGAGACGGTAGCGAAGGTATTTGTAGAACATATCATCTTACGTTATGGAGCACCGAGATATTTATTGAGTGACAGAGGATCTCAATTTTTATCTGCTCTATTTCTGGAAATTTGCCAACGACTAAAAATCAAGAAACTGAATACTACAGCATATCATCCCGCCACGAACGGCATCGTAGAACGATTCCATGGACACTTGAAAACTACCTTATCACACCTAGTGACTGAACAACAATCCGATTGGGACGAACAGTTACCGTATGCCTTGTGGCTATAAGAAATCAGATTCATTCATCCACACAGGAAAGCCCCTTTTCTTAATGTTTGGCAGAGACATGCTCTACCACATCACCTAACATTAAGAGCACCCCGTATAAGGTATGATACCTAGAAAATTACGCCTCAGAAATGGTCCAGAGATTGCAAGTTGCCCATCAAAAAGCCCGAACATCCGTAGAAACTGCCGCGGAAAAATCACACCGAAATTTCAATAAAAAGGCTAAATTAAAAGAGTTTCCCATAGGATCGTTAGCATATTTAAAGACACCTCCCAATGTCAGAGCAGGTCAAAAACTAGCTCGAAAATTGTTACCACGATATACCGGACCGTGGAGAATTTTAAGAAAATTATCACCTGTCAATTTTGAAATACAACAGGTAGGGAAACCAAAAGCCAAGTTGTACACGCAAATCGACTGAAAGTTTATAAGAATATAGAAATCCTCGAAGACTGTAGAAAATCCGTCAAAGAAGAGATTCCTAAGGAAAGTGGAGCAAATCGCCCCAGCGTA
This sequence comes from Gonioctena quinquepunctata, assembly GCA_018342105.1. Taxonomy (NCBI): domain Eukaryota; kingdom Metazoa; phylum Arthropoda; class Insecta; order Coleoptera; family Chrysomelidae; genus Gonioctena; species Gonioctena quinquepunctata. The sequence continues at coordinate 215,395 of JAFIRS010001835.1, read as the reverse complement.
TACAAAAAGAACCCGAAATGTTGGACATGAATTATTGTATCACCCCGAAGAGTTGGAAAACATCGTAATTTAAATAACATCCATGAAACACGCTTAGGAAACGAAGATAGTGTAGGAACTGAACCGTTTCGAAATAGCGCTAACGCCTAGGCAAGACGAACTACCCCTAAAAATGTGGAAAGTTTCGAAAGTAGTAACCCCAGTGAAACATCGGACGAAGATCGGGAAAGCGTCCCTGAAGTAAATCATGGTTACCAAACAAGGTCGCGGGGACAGGTACCTGAGGAACCTTGGATTTTGTCAAAAACAGGCAAACATCAGTAAAAACAATACTTTATGTAAAATGAAATGCGCTGGGAATGTATTAAAGATATGTATGTATATATAGTTTTAATTAATTGAGAAAATCTAGGAGATGTATGTATGTATAGGATTAACCGTGACCTAAATTAAAAAAAAAATTAATTTTTGCTTTCCTTGCCAAAACATAGTTTCAAATTGGTCTATTATCCTGGGACGTTAATAGAGACAACCATACCAAGTGAACCAGTGCGGAGAAAACACGAGACTATACCGCTAACCTAACCCGGTCAGCTGAACGATAAGTGAAGTTAATAGCCGTGATTATAAACATTGAACCATTATACCTGCAGCACGGTCACACCCTCCGAAAATCCATAGTCCCTTCTTCACAAATCTCCGAGACATCTGTTTTGTAACAAGATATGAAGTAATCGTTCAAAAGGGCAAGATACGCAGGTCAAACACTCGACATTAAGGAACAAGTGTAGGAAATGGGCCCAACGATGGATTTAGTCCAGATGTGCTCAGCCGATTCCGTATCGACCGAAAATGAAACGATAAGAATTAACAGGTCAAAGTCGCAGTTAAAAATAATCTTGATACTGGGGACTGTTATTTTAATTATGAAATTCCCGGTACAGCTGGATTAATAGCCTACGACTGTCGAAACCAACCGCCAATATTACTGCGATATCGTTAAGAGATGTACAAAATGTCCCTGAATTATCCAATGCATACAGCGTGCAGGATCTTCGTGTATACGCGGTTGAGAAACAGAAATTTGAGACCATTCATGTAAAGTCCTGTTTAGTAGAAATTACTCAACTGATGGTTCATTGTGGCATGTTCTCACACTCGGCGATAATACCAGATAGCCTGATTACATATATGCAAACCGTAGTAAAATCAGAATGCTTAAAGATACATCAGTATTTGGAATACAGAGGTTTTTCTAGAGATATAATTAAATTACAGCCCAACACCACACAAACCGCGAGAATCGTGATAGCCGGAGAATTAGAGGAAAATGGTAAATGCCAAGGTGCCACTTATACCTTCCAAGGTAAGGTATATAAAGATGTTGTGGTTACTGCAACCGCAAAGATCATCGTGAAAGATTATTCCGCCTCGCACACTTGGATACCAATACAATTAGTTTTGGAGAACCAACTCTCTTGCGAATTTAGTACAGGATATTGTATGGATGCGTTCCAAGGAGAAATAGCCTGGGACCCTATAAAACCTCATGAATGTAAGAGGTACCGCCAACTCTACGAAGGAAAAGCAACTAAAATAATAGAGAAACTAAGTCAGACGGACATAAACCAATACATGGTTATTGAAGACAGGACGAAACTATTTGCCGTGCAGTTAATTAGAAAGAAGCGAATTTGTGATTTTGAAATGTGGTTGACAGAACATCCCAGAATATTAATCATCGAATTACCAAGCAATATGACCCCATCTCAAGTAAACTTCGCTATTACCTCAGGAGAGCCAACTGCCGATATAATAACATATGTAAATTCGAAATTTTTATATATCGAGCAATCGTTTAAGAGGAGTATGAACACGATGCTCGCCGACACTATTCACCGAAGGTGTATATTAAAAAGAGAAATCCTCAAGAATCGATTATTGATGGCACAACAATCTCCGAATCTCATATCACAGTTACTATCCCAAGACCCAGGGTATATTGCAAAAATAAATGGAGAAGTACTATATTTGTTGAAATGCACACCTGTTATAGTCCAAATCAGGAGAGAAAAAAACTGTTATCAAGAGTTGCCTGTGACATATTTAAATAAAACATATTTTATGGCGCCATTAACACGAACTATACAGGAAATAGGACAACAGATCGAATGTTCTTCAATCATTCCCGCCAAATATTATATAGAAGGTACTTGGTTAGCCTACGACCCCTATCCCATAGCAGGAAATCCCCCTGTAAATTATCCATAAGTGAAGAACAACAAATGCAACTAGCCAGAATACAACCTATTGGTGATGGTGGGATATACACAACAGAAGAAATGAGACAAGCCCAAGAAATAATACTTTTTTCGTCCGAAAGACAAGCAGTAAATAATATTCTGATAAACAAAATGGCCAATAAGCCGTATCAAATCAGGGTTTCTACGTTAAACCTGTTCAACCCGAGGAGATAGAGAAACTAGCCAACAGCACTATGAAAAAATATATGGAGTATTCACCTTCATTGAGACGTAACCAGCAGTTTCTTAGGGATATATTTTTGCATAAGGATAATAAAATTCTGTATGGAAACAGCCATAAACATGATAGCCATACACAGAATCACTGGATGTACCTACCATGTAATCGCAGCTTTCTGGGATACGTTGACTCTACTTGTAATCAACCATAAAATTACCCCGACAAGTTCCTGCAGAAATGTCGACGGATAACAATCTCACGGTTATTGAATCTCAACCTACCCAGACTGGCATTGAGATACCACCCCATCAGCCGAAAGAAACAATTTATGCGACGATAAAATCACATCCATTCAAAGGCCTATCTTGGACCCAAGAAACGAAAAATATATAATCAAAATAAATAAGGACATTTTATTACCTCTACGCGACGCTTGAACTAAAATTACTATAAATAATATGATCCTCACGTCCCGTCACAAATAAAAATAATCTTTTCCCAGTTCGCGATAGTGAAGCTAAGAAAAGGGGACCCTTTTCCAATGAATATTAAAAATAAGTGCCTCATTCCTAAGATAAGATAACTCCGAAAGGACGTTAAAGCTGACCCCATAACAATTAACCCCTAGTGAGAATTAAAATAAAGAGATATCGATTCTCTATAAATACGTGCGTGGGACTAGATTGAACATTATTGTGCTCCGAACTCTTACACGAAACACCACGTTAATCAGCCAACAAATCTTTTGTTTATAAAATCAGTCGTGCTCAAAAAGTTACCAACACCAGCTACCCCATGGAGATGCTGCTAGACTCTGTAAAATAAATTTCCAGTTTCGACACGAAGCGAAGCATCCTGAAGGCATCCGTAAACAATCTGCTCTACGACGTGAATACGTGGATGCAGAAACCGCCATCCGAGCACGTGCGCACTTACATCGCATTTTCTATTCTGCACTTTAATCGCCATCATGCGGAATACATGAGACTACTGGACACCAGAAACATTACCCAGTGTGATTGTTTCCACTGCACCACCGAAAGTACCCGGCATTTGCAGACCCACACCGAAAACCCTGGTCCGATGACAAACACTGAGAACACACCTACGAAGCCCGTATGCACTTGTCAGGTTTGCACCGACGATCGAAACCGACACGCACCACCCCGAAGGAAGAATAGACTGGACTCAACTAACCCCAACCGAGTCGCCAGCTATGTCTCAAGAACTGTAGCCGACTACACCTCCCCGGACGATGATTCGGATGACAGCCCAAGTGATGCCCTAGATGCCAGTTCGAGCATAATCACTCAGGCGTTCAACATCGCCATGTCACTCCCGACCGAGTGACAGATACCGGTCCTCAGGCTCACCTGAACTCTTAAATGGTGACGAGACAGAACTTTCTATTCAAGTTTTATGCAGGTCCAGTTGTAAAAGTTTTTTTTTTGTGTACTTATCACTTTTTATTATTATTTTTAGTTTTATGAACTCTTATATAGTGAACAGACATTGTTTCTCTTTCAAACTACGTACATGCCAACTTGTGCTTTATGTGTATAGTATTTTGTTTACTTTTATTATTTTATTAGTTATAATAAACCTCTGAAATTATGAATACCATACGCAGCACAGACTATCATTTTTATAGGTAACAACAAAAGGTGATTTCCTACCATAAAACATGGAACCAAATACTTTAATTCAATAACGAAACAAAAAGGTCCTAATATTCAAAGTAGAGACCTTTTTAACAGGGCAGGGTCGATTTGTTATGATCAATCCTTTAAACAAAAGAATTCAAACTTGCCACTGGGTATTCATCCACTATTCAACGTCACTGATAGATAAGACAATCAGTTTTATTTTACTACCGAAAACGATTCCCTAATTCTAACACCCGTCCAAAGTAAATAACACAAACAAAGCCATAAAAAACAATCCCGGGCACGCCCGCCCACATCATTAAGAGCCGTATCTAACTCATAACTCACAAGGGACAGCCACCGAGAAATTCATAAACACACTTGTTGGTCATTATTTCCCAGATTAACCGACAACTACCTGTCAGGCAGTAAAATATTATCCAATTATAACATAAGATAAGCGAGAACGGGTTAGACAAACAGAATCTTTATCATTTTTACGATGTCCCCTCATTAAAAAAACTCATAAAACACACTAAGTCCCGCCCCAGCTTCCGATCGAAGATATTATAAAAGACAACGAGAGCATAAAGAGTTAAGTTAGTTCAAAACAGTATTTCGTGGAGCAATCACGTATTTCATACGAGAAGAAATATAATATGCATTCATATTAGTACCGGTGAAAAATGTCACGAGAAATAAAATCTCTCCACGTGTGAAAATCATCTCAAGTAAAGAAATACTAACATGGCATCCTTTTAAATAGAGTCAGTGTAAAAACAATATTTCACAGCATAATTACGGGAAAGTCTAATCACTCTAAAAATAGTTCATTTCATGCGTCGTAAACACAAAAGTACTCCATTCGAAATTACTTTTCCAGTGTTGTGCGATATCTCGATCAAATGACGTCCGTTTGCTGATGTCCTTAAATAATAAAAATGAGCAAATAATTCATCCTGTAACTTGATCCGGTAACGAACCATGACAAGCGTCTGAAATAATAATCCGGTTAATCGTGGAACTCTTCGAGTGCGACCCAAGGAAGGCAACTGGACAATTCGACCTAGGTAATGAATTCCTATTATTGAAATTAATGTTTTGGTTTTCTATTACTAGTATATGTTTTTCTTAATATACATGTTATGCATACATATATCTCCCATAAAGCGAAACATTGTCGAGAAGTACTAATCCATGGCCCTTTGCCTTCAAGTTCACAATCCATGTTACCGAGAAATCACAAGTAATAATTTGGCATGTTGTTACCTATATCAAATGTTTTCTTGGTGTTCTTATTTGTTTGTTTATCTATGTCCTATACAATAATTTTGACAATGTACTTTTGGTAAAAAGGTGACTCAGTCTATAAAGATAGAAATGGGTTATACAGGAATGAACGGAAAGTGCTTATAGGAGGTGCAGTTATTGTTTTGTTTGTTATTTTATTGTATTTTTCTATCCCCATTATTAACAGTTTTCTTTTATTTTTGAAAGTTACCACAAAAGTTGCATCCTAAGGATAACAGTGTAAAGTGCCTTTTTTGTTTTTTTTTTTTTTATCTTATGTATAATTTCGTTTATGAATATAAGTTTTATGATTCCCAGTGCCTTTTTATTGATATAGAGTTCAGCGAACGGTACATACTCCTAAATAAACAACCTATGTTCCCTGGGTGTTAGAAAGAAGGTAATGGATATAGCCGCTCATGTCCGTTAACTTCAGTGCGAATAAATTATTTTATAAATTGCTGCTAATACCCAACAAAGTTGTAGTTTTTCGAGCAACTTTTCAACAAAGGACTAATCGAGTATAGGCTTTCTATACTAGAAGCGTCCTTAGCGTCTTAGGCTAATTATATGGAATAACGATTTGTCCCAACCCAGTGGCGTTACAAGAGGGTTAATCTTTTGATAACGAAACAACGGCTTGGCCGTAGTTTAGCCGAGGTGGAGATAATGATTATTCCTAAATAATAGTTGGGGATGTAACACATCTTATAAAACAAGAATAATAAGTTGAACACTATAAAAACACATTTTATTGTATCTAGGACAATGTACAACTACAGACAAAACAATAATAAAACTCCGAAAAACAACAAAATTAAAAATATTCTTCAGTCGCTTATCATCAAATCAACCAAAATAAAAACATATTACATTTACAACAAACCTTCAATAATTTTGGTAATTTATTAGCACAAAGGAGACCATGTACTTCGTACTTCCTCAAATGGTGAATGAAAACTGATGGATGGAAATAAGTACCAGTTTGTGAAACAATTTCAGCAACTGATGGATGGAAATTATCAGTTTGTGAAAAGCAGCTTATATTTTACCTTGTGAAAGAATATTTCGAGGAATTTCAGCGTCAACTCGAATAACAAAACATTCCATTTTCGACGTTGGGTTCATAATTCAAGTCCATGGTATAATTTCTATAATTAATTTTTCGATGACAATTAACAGTAGAATTATTCTGAAATTATTACGTGGTTTGTGGTTTGTCATTTTCTGACAAATGTCGAAATTGGAAAATTATCATGTCGCCAGTCGTCTGTTGATTGCGGGCAGCGCCTCCATGCGCGACTGGCCGTACCAAAAACTTTGTGGTCAAGATCGCCAATGTTTCAGTCTCTTTATTTTTAATTTGTCTATGGGTAAACCTCACCATGAATTTCAGCTTCGTACGAGTCCTAATACCGCAGTAATAAATATTTAATTTTACACAAAAATTGAGAAAATCAATGAATTTCTCGAAAACCTCTCGAGTTAGATATAGGGAAGTATAATACAAAACTGATCCTAAACGTCTAATAGGCCATCGATATATATATGAACTGCATCAGATCATTGATAGTGACACCTATAATCTGTGCGGTGAACCTTAAACCTAATATCGTGGAATTTTAATAGCACGAAATTTCGTGCATATTAACAGGTCACCAACAAATGTGTCAGATAGGCCTACCCACGATACCAATAGTCGTACTCCTCATGCGTTTAACGCAAACAAATATCGAGAATAAGAGAAATCTGTTTCGAATCCAAAAGAACCCACCATCCGTCTACAGCCTGTTTCATGGTTTCCCAATCATCAGGACGGCCTGTGGTCTCTTTCAAATTCGTATCAGATTTCTCGTAGGTTAATAGCCTTAGGCCAATACAAACATGTGAACTGCATCAGATTATTGATAGTGACACCTATAATCTGTGCGGTGAAGCTTAAACCTAATATCGTGTTATTAAAATTCCACGACCGTTTGTTCTAAAATTGATAAAAACCGATTTTGTTTTCTCAAATATCATTTCAATACGTGGAGTTTCGAACTGATTGAGAGATGTGAAAGGAGATTCTGAGACATTCTTATAAACAATTAAAGCAAAGCAACGAACAACAAGTTGTTTATAACATTCCTGATCAGACCTTTAGTTGAGATAATTGAGGATAGCCAATTTTTTACCATGTATGAAAACAAAGAAAAGAACAGAGCATGGAACTAGTAACGATCGGCGGTCAAGATTGGGTGAATCATGTGGTGAGTCGGATTGCTATGTTCCAACCGATACAGCAGTAGTCAAACGTGTAAACTTTTGTAGAAACTAAAACCTTCCCACTTATTATAATTTTTTTAAATTTTAATAGACTATCAACTCTCACTATATATATATATATATATATATATATATATATATATATATATCTATATGAAAAAGGAATTTGTGGCATAATGGACAGATTTAAATTTAAAAAAAAAGCATCTTTTTTTTTTTCTTCAATTCAAATCTGTCCATTATGCCACAAATTCCTTTTTCATAATTTCTCACGGACAATGATTTCCCATTTCCACAATATATATAGATGTGTGAAGGTTAGACGACTGTCTAAGTTATAGAAAAATCCGGGGTAATATTCGGGTATGCAGTCAATAGGGCTGAAGTAAAGTGAACTCTTGTTTCTATTCAAGCTTTCGAGTCCTTGTTGGCTCTTCTTCAGGAAGTCTACAATTGTTGGATTTGAGTACAATTAATAATGAACAAATATTTTTGACTTACGAAATTTGAGGTTAGAAGTAAGCATTGCTTTTCACAAAAATGTAACACTAATGTAGACAACATTCAATTACAGCATAAGTAACAATATATTGTTCAAAAACGGGGAAAACGTGAGTTTTCTTTGTACAAATAATCATTTGATATGAGAAAGAAACTTTTTTGTAAAAACCTAATCACTAAACTGTCAGAAATGTGCGGGAATGGCATAATATGATGGAACAAAAGGGAATGACACAATAGCAATGCTGCCAACTGTTATGTGGCTTGACAGAAATGGGAACAGGTGTACCAACATCAATTGTCAAAATTATGAGGAATAACTGTAATTTTTAAGTCAAACAAATTTTGGAATTGAACATTATTTGTTAGTTTCTGAAGTATAGCATAAAAAGTGGTCCCAAATCGTAAAAAGCTGGCCAAAAGTTAGGCTATTGGTCAATCGACTTGTCACTTTGTATTCGCAGGTTTTTTGGGTTGCTGATTATGAATTTATTACTATTATTCGAAATAGAAGGGGGCTGATTTAATGAAAAAACTCTCTTGATCCCAACGAAAATTAGTGTAAAGGGGTTTCTCGGGTCGCTGATTACAAGTTTGTGATTTTTTCTATCAAATTCAAAATGGCTGACTCAATAGTAATAGCTGATTACGAATTTATGATCATTTTTCGAAAACACAAGATGACCGATCTAATATGGTGATCAGATTTTAAAAAAACTCGCCTGATCTTAACGATAATCAGGGTAAAGGGATTTCTCTTATCGCTGATTACAAAATATACTTTTTGCTCCTGAAATTCAATTATTTACTTGCACCTAAAAATACACCATTGCACAGTGGTCTCAAATAGTCAAAAGCTGGCCAAAAGTCGAAAAATATCGGTTCAACATGAAATACCACAAAATCACGTATTCTGCAACTCAAACCGACAGAACAGCAGCTATCTTCAATATCGGCGGCTACCTGGAACTCGCGCAAGAGTTTATAATTTTTATTATAATTGTGCGTTTCCAATTGTGCTTGATGGAGGGAAATCCGAAAGGTATGTACATCACTTTTAATTAACATAACCTAATAAATTCGTCTTTTTCATTATTTGTTAAGGCCTTGAATAATAATTATTGCTTGAATTCATCAATGTGTAACTGTGAGTTTTATCAATTGGTCGAGAAATTGGGCGTTATTGTTAACTTTTGTTGGGAAAACATTATTGAGAGTTGGATACGGAACGGTACGAATTATGCGACTTTGATTTGGATTCAAAAATCACAAATTTGTAATTAGCGACCTGAGAATCCTAGTGACTAGTTTTCGTTAAGATCAAGCGAGTTTTTTTTTAAAGCTGACCATCACATTAGATCAGTTATCTTAGCGACCTAAAAACCCCTTCATACCAATTATTGAAATCAAGCAAATCTTTCTAAACGCCGTTCGCCATACTGAGTCATTTTGCATTCGAAAGAAAAATCATGATTTTGTATTTAGCGATCCTTTACACTAATTTTCGTTGAGAACAAGCAAGTTTGCAAGAGACGAAAATCGTACGAAATGTTTGTTATTAATTTTAGTCGATATCTATCGTTATAGGATTCATAAACAGAATGTATTTGAAAAATGTCTTTGTTCTTTACATGTTCTATTATTATAGTAGTATAGTTGAAATAGATGTACCTACCGCTCCCTGTGAGAACTCGTATGAAGTTTCCAGAATACACCGAAACACCTTACACATTACTGGCTTACTGACCCATTCATATAAGGTTCAGTTGTCACTTCCCAAAGTCGTCACTTTCATTTGGATAAAAGTTTTTCATGCTCTACAGGCGGTTGCGAATTCGCTTCCCACTAAAGGTATCTCAGAAATGGTTAGAGACAAGTTCCAGAATTCCTTGCTGAATAAGCTGAATTAAATTTCCAAAAAATAAGTTTGGAGATTGCAGAAACGGAAAGTACTTCGTTATTATCCCTTTCAAAGAAAAATCCAAATTTCAAAATCGACGTCTTGTTTTCTTTTACAAGCATTTTGCTGCATTTACCTATGTGAAACCAATCTTGATCATATTCTGAAGAGAACAAGGTAATATTTCATTGGTTCAAACATAATGGTATATCGTATCAAGAAAAGCGTCGGAAAAACGTAAATCGCAATTTGTGTCGATACACGAATGAAAAGAATACTAAAAATTGTAGCGTTCAGGAGGTATTTACAAAAAAAATTATGAAGATATTTCTAACATGTGTGCAGATTTTCACTAATGATCAAAAATGAATTATATTTTCTTTCAAAAGGGAAAAAATATGTTTAATGTAGATACCTAAAAAAGCGTGGGATGTTCGTTACGTATATTCTCATTTAATATAACTCTAACTCTATAGTTATCGGTTGAAAGTTTATAACAATTAAGTTCGAGTAGCACTAGCATTTATTTACATTTAGGTTGTCACATAAAAATTATTATTTACATGTTGTAATAAAGGCATATTTTAAAGTATTTTCAAACTATAATTTTATGGCATTTCTCAGTCTTAAAATTGTTCTCATGAGTAACCATATATATATATATATATATATATATATATATATATATATCTGACACATTTGTTGGTGACCTGTTAATATGCACGAAATTTCGTGCTATTAAAATTCCACGATATTAGGTTTAAGCTTCACCGCACAGATTATAGGTGTCACTATCAATAATCTGATGCAGTTCATATATATATATATATATATATTATTTATATATATATATATATATATATCTTAGATTCTTTCAATCTGGTCATGCATGTTGACACTCCTACAAGAGTATCACAATTTTCGTCAACCACAATTGATTATTTCTGTACAACTCTCAATCAGGATTGCATCACCTGCTCAGTTATACCATCTAATCTATCAGATCATGATGCCATATACAGCAAAGCTACTTTCAGTCTAGATATAACCAACAAACAACACCGCCATGGCCGTCTCTACAGTTCCAAAAATTATAGTAGGTTCCATCGATTTTGTGTCAACACTGACTGGGAGATATTGTTGGACTCAGAAGAATCCTTTGAATCATTTTACAATGGCCTAGTCATTAACTTTGAAAGGGCATTTCCAAAACAAAAAATCAATCTAAAAAAACTAAAACCCTGGATCACAAATGGCATAAAAATCTCCTCCAAAAACATCAGGTCTCTTCACCATATAGACAAGTATCAGGGCAGCAAAAGATATGTTCTACAATAGTAGAATGGAGAATGCAAATAACAAAGTGAAATAATTCTGGACCCTAGTAAATGAGCTCAGGGGGAAAGGAAGAACCTCAAAACACACAGAAACGTCACTAGAACCTAACTATTATTGTACATTAGCAGAAAAGCTAACTAGTAAAATATCTCCTACGCAAAATCCAATAAACTATATCAGAGACATCCAAGTTGATAACAATCTCATACTCTATGACACCAACTTATATGAACTGAAAGAAGTTATTTCCACTATAAAAAATAAAAATGCCGCTGGTTTAGATGATATCACTATAAACATTTCTGTTAACCTCCCTGATAGTGTACTCAGTATTCTTGCCCAACTCATAAATAGTTCCTTTGCACAAGGTTATTTTCCTTCATTCCTGAAAACCTCGGTTGTTATCCCTCTCCATAAAGGGGGTGATAGAGAAGATCCAGCAAATTTTAGGCCTATTACATTAATACCCACCTTAGCGAAGATTATCGAAAAACTGGTGAAGAAAAGAGTTATGGAATTTTTTATACATAACAGAATACTGAGTGCACAGCACTACGGTTTTCAGAAATCGAAGAATACAACTGACGCAATACATTCAGTTATGTCAATGATTTACAGAGATATTAATGATAAAGAAGCTGTCGCAGTAGTGCTCTGTGACTATCGAAAGCATTCGATTGTGTCAACCACAGATACTGCTGTGCAAACTTAAATTGTATGGATTCAGAGGGAACACTTTGAAATGGTTCGACTCGTATCTTTCTGATAGAAAGCAGTATGTGAGACTAACAACATCTTCAAACACTGCAGAAATTAAAAGTGGAGTACCACAAGGCTCGGTGTTGGGTCCTGTTTTGTTCCTTTTATATATAAATGATCTGACCATGTTACCGATTTCCGGAAGGTTCACGTTATTTGCTGACGACACCGCCATACTATGGCACCATAAAGATAAAAGTAAATTGAACGAAATGATATCTTTCGACATGGTTACAATCCAGAATTGGTTCGACTCTAATTTACTCACTCTGAATTTTAAAAAAACAAGTGTTATTACATTCAAATGTTGTATATCAAATGTGCATTTAGGACGCCAACTGGTGGTAAACAAGAACTCAGCAAAATTTTTGGGATTACTTTTGGACAGTTATCTGAAATTTGAAGAGCATATAACTCATTTAAATAAAAAACTGGCTTCTGGTTGTTATGTTATGAGGACAGTATCAAACGAATTAGGATCTACTGCTGCCAAATCTGTTTATTATGCACTTATAGACTCCCATTTACACTATGGCATATCTTTCTGGGGGGTATGTAACAATCAACTCTTCCAGTCAGTGTTTGTGCTTCAAAAACGGGCAATTAGATACCTTTGCAAAGCCAAATGGAGAGATTCTTGTAAACCTCTTTTTAAAGATAAAAAAATCCTAACTCTTGTCTCAATTTTCATATTGGAGACAGTTTCTGTAATTCATAAGAATAGATTGGAATATGAAATCAACAACATCCCCTAATAATACTCGCCAGAACGAAAATAGCCTAAAGCTCCCCATTTCCACTTCTAACCTAGTAAAAGATTCTCTGATTTATAATGGAGTGAAAATGTATAATAAAATACCAAGTGATATCAAAGAGAGAAATCTCCAGGTTTTCAGATACAAACCAAAAACTTTACTTAGTGATAAGGCCTACTAGAGCTTGATTGAATTTTATAATAATACACTTTAGTTAATATTTACATTTGTTCATATTGTTAATTTTGTTCAAACTTTTTAATGTTTTTGTGAAAGTATTTAATTAAGTCTCACAATTTATGTTTTTATATTTGTTTTTATCCTATGAAGTGGTTATCAATTTTTGACAGTAACTTATGTTCATTCGCATACTGTGAATTTTGATTTATGTGTTTGTCAACAAGATTTTTTCTTATGTACAATAAACATATTCTCTCTCTCTCTCTCTATAATATCCTTTATTTATTTCCAAATAGACAACCCCATGATCTACAGTGTAGTTTTCGTCGGACCGCCTAAGATATGAAGTATGACTCACGCTTTATCACTTGAAATGTTAATTGACGGTGGAATCCTCAATATAAGGACTCCGACTGTGCTTGAACACGTGAAATGATAATTGATAATTGTTTTTGGTTCTCTGTACGTTAATCCGACGTCCACAAGTGAGTGAACATTGGGTTACAAGATTTGATTTCATAGGAATTATCAGGTGAAGCTGATATAAAAGCAGGTGTTTATTGGTAATATATCAGAGAACGGACAGTTTCCACATGTTTCCCCTATCTGTGTTTTTAAATAGAAATACAAAAACTCGCACTTCAAAGAAGTTTTTGTAAATTCATAATGAAGTTATAAACTAATGTTCCTTTTTGTGATAGCAGAGAGCTTTTTATAAAAAAACTTATAGAAAGGAATTGCCGAAAAGTCATCGTCAACACCTATAAAATTCATCATTTTAGATTTTCCATAGTTTTTGTCATCAAAAGGATGCATACCTGATGCAAATATAGAAAATCGTGTCAAATCAGTATTAAAATAATGTTAATCGATATCGATAACTGTAGGGTACTAACATGTTTTTGATAAACATTTTAGTTTTTTAAGAATTCTGTTATTGGTTGATATGTACCTATTTCTGCGAAATCTCATATGAAGTTTTCAGAAACCTCGGAAAATCCTATATAAGTTGTGTTCCAGAGATGACAAAGTTTCACTTAGAAAGATTCTTTTCAACTTCAATTCAAGAACTCTAATATCTACAGGAAAAATAAGCAGACCATATATGACTGACTTATAAGCCAGTTGTTACCTCCTAAAATTGGAAAAAAATATCGGTGCAAAATCTTCGACACTTTCATTTGGATAAAAGTATTTCAGGATATACATACCGTTACAAATTCGCTTCATATCACAGGGACAATTTTATGAGCATTTTATTACTGCATTCACCTACGTGAACCATGGTGAAGTAATCAAATCGGAGAATTCCATACCACCACCCAATTCTTAATTTTTCATTAAAAAGTAACTGCTCTCTTGATCTAGTGATCAACCATATTCTGAAGAGAATCAACCACGATGATATATCGTATGAACAGTAACGTCGGAAAACTCTGAAGGAATCAAAAAAAAAGTTGATGAAGAAACTAAAACTCTAATATAGTTATAGTAACAAAACGAAAATATATACGAAAATAATTTTTGGTCATTTTATTCAGCAAGGAATTCTGCAGTTTTACCCAAATACAATCGATACTGTATCTCTTACCGTTTCAGAGATCCCTCTAGAAAGAAATTACTTTGTAACAGCCTTCATTGTGCTATCTCATTCAAATACCACGATCATTGAAATCGTATTTTTCAAAACAACAATTTGAATGTGCATGGATATTCGTTTATAAATTGCAATGACATAGTTCGAAATAAGGCATCCGAGTATATTCTATACTCGGATTTCCACCTATAGGTTATGGTATGTACTTGCAAAGTTGATGTAAACAGAAAACAAAACAAAAACTAACCAAAACTCCCGTTTTCAATAATAAATGTTTATAGAATGTAATGAAAGAATTGATAAAGCTCCAGGCCAGGAGTGAAACGTTTTGCAAATTATATGTATATGTGGAGAAGAAAAATAAGAAATTGAAACCTGTCCCAGTTGGAATCTAAATCCCAAGAAAAACCAAACAAACAAATATATATATATATATATATATATATATATATATATATATATATATATATATATATATATGTGTGTGTGTATAGAGAAAGTTGATAGTCTATTAAAATTTAAAAAAATTATAATAGGTGAGAAGGTTTTAGTATCGGTTGGAACACGGCGATCCAACTCTCACCACATGTTTTACCCAACCTTGACCGCCGATCATTGCTAGTTCCAAGCTCTGCTTTTTTGTTGATTCAAACCAAATTGCTATATTTTTTCTTATATTCCTGATTTGTCTATTGTGTTAATTGATTTAATCTACACAGCTTATAAGTTCGTTTCATTTATTTCATTACTTGTCCTTCTTTTCTTTGATTTCATACATGGTCAAAAATTGTTTATCGACAATTATCTCAACTAATGGTCTGATTAGAAATGTTATAAACATCTTGTTGTTCGTTGCTTTGCTCTAATTTTTTATAAGAATTTCTCAGAATCTCCTTTTACATTCCAATTAGTTCGAAACTCCACGTATTGAAATATATATTCGGGAAAACAAAATGGAGTTTTTTATATATAAATATTATCAACCTGGAACCGGTCTTTATATATTTGGTTTTTTAAAAATTGCATTATACACTAGTCATTATGGGAGTAGGAATACAAGTTTACATCCTATATATATATATATATATATATATATATATATTGTTATGTAATGATGATATAACATAACAAATTATTTTGTTATTATTTCGCCCCACGTTTTGGGTGCCAATCGATATGTATTGATAAATTGTAAATATACATTTTTGTTATAAAATGAAGATTGCTAATAATTTCCGCTCTTCGTTGTGAGCCAAATTGTTATGATATAGATAAGTATTTTCGCCCTGTATAATTTATTTTGCAATGATGTAATAATGTAATAATAATTGCCAGCTAACGTCACTGTTCTCTCGTCACGTTGCTGCCAATTGTTATCACTTTCCTTACCACAGCTAAGCTCAGTTGGTACGCCTCTTGTCTCAGATAGACGGTTCAGGCAATTGAGCCACTAGCCACTGCTTGATGTCAATTTCTATTCAGTGTTTATAAATACGATTGCTGATAATTGTGAAAAATAAGCAACAAAGTATCGAAAAGCAATTATTTCCTTTATTCAGGAAAACTTAAATTTACCTGGCCTACGATCGATAACTTATTCTAATGTCAATCTACAAATTTTCATGGATAATCATGAGAAACAGGTCATGGATAAATAGACACAACCTCACTTTTACCTTGAAAGTGAAATTTTCTTTAATAGTTCAAATTCAAATGAAATAAAGTTCTTCTGATGGGATATGAGTTATTAGTGAAATTGTTCAGTTCGTGATGTGCACTAGGAAAGTTTATACCTGTCGCTGGAACGGTCGCTGTTCAATATACACCCAGATTTGGATTCCCTTTCACTCCAATGCTCTCAGGAACTCCAATACCAAAACGAAGGAACCATACAAATTCAGGAATCAGCTTTGGAATATTTGTATATGGTGTACAAATAAGGTAATGTTGGTTTTCTGCTTATAATGTTGAAATTATTGCATTTTTCTTTCTCCCCCAACAAAACGTGGCATTCCTTTTTAAATTATTTTCAGTCTCCCTAGTGGCTTTGTTTTTCGTTACTTCGAAACCATTTTCCTCCTTCCTTTTGATTTGAATTTTTGAATTCGCGCACTATATTCTCACATTTTCACTGTTTGGGGTTATTTGTCAAAACTTATAAATGAATCTATTTTTCCTTTCTTACAGACTATTTACAATATTCAATCATAATTGTCTCTGACACTTTCTCGTTCTTATTTTCTCACAATTTCCAATCTTACATTTGACCATACTGTTCCCTGATTGGCTATTGTCATCAAGAAGTTTGCTGTTCTCCCATTGGCTACTTTTAGTTAGATACAATTTCATATACTGTATGTTTCAAGCTTATAATTTTGTGGATCACATTTTATTCAGGATGATTTTGTAAATCTAGACTTTTTGTTGTCTTTTGAACAATTATGGGTTGTAATCATTATGACAGTGTATGAAATTGATTGTATTATAGTATTTGGATATTTTTATCTATTCATATTATACAGAGGCTTAATAAAGGAAATAGAACTTCAAAAATTATGTAAAAACAATCTCTTGAAACTAATAGCTATTTAGTAATTATTCTTTTTGTGGGTTTTTTCTTTTTAAAATATATAACTGGTTTTTCATAACATAACAATATATAAATATATATATATACATATATTTATATATATATATATCGATTTTGTTATTAATTAATTTACTTCTCAGGAGTGCAGCAATTTATGAAAGAAACTTATGACACATCTACCCTAAAAGCTCTGTAGATTAAGTCAATTAACACAATTTCAAAACACTACTCGCAAATCAAAATCATCAAAGAAAATTGCACTCAGGTTAAATCGAGAGTTAAAGGAAAATAAAGGTCACTGTACTAGCAAAGACTGAAGACTGAAACAACTTTCACGCTTATTATTAACTTCTCGTATTTTTTTTATAAGAGAGATATTTTCAGATTTTTACAGGTTATCGACTCTTTGCCAGTGGAAATATTTCGGAAATGAAAATAGATATCAAGAAAATCCCAAAGTCGTTTCGAAGCAAGGTCGGGGAGACAAAAATAGCAAATTAGTGAACCTCGACACTCTCACCCCCCACTTCAAAAGTTTAAATAGCAACCCCCATGTGCGATACATCATTGGAAAAGCATTCAAAAATGTTTTTCAGTGGTACATAATTTTGGAGATGTAGGGGTGTTATTGTCGAAAATACTCAAAAAATCTCAGTAAATAAGTTTAGCAGTTTCATCTAATACTTATTAACTAATTAACTACTTATTAACTAAGTTCAGAGTAACTCATATGGTTAGTCGAGTGTCGAAGTCAATTTCGTATGTGTCTGTACACTGGCCATTGGAAAAAGCTTTCAAACAACAAATGACTATCGAATCATGTTTCCTGCAGTACTAAGCAAATCTGACAATAAATATTCCCTAAAGTATCTTAAAAACGATTTTTTCCGATTCACAGTAAATGCTCAAAATTATTTCCGTTATTCTCCAAACAATAATAGAGCCTGTTTTCAAATCCTTGCTCACATGGTTCCAACCGATTCAGCAGTAGTCAAACGTGTACACTTTTGTAGAAACTAACACCTTCTCACTTATTATCAGATTTTTATTGTCAGCATTTTATTGTTATTTTAATAGACTATCAACTCTCACAGTTCAGTGAGTTTCTACTTATGCTGATGATATCTCAGGCTGTAAGTCACTAAAGAAGGACAACTAGTCATGCGAAAACAACCACTTTCCTGGCTAATGCCTCGACGAACATTGGATTACATCTGATGGATATTCTTGCAAAGCATGAGGTTATTTTGGTCTCATTAGTCTGGGTTAGACCATGCAGACAACAACGAATACTTCCAAAAATGTGCATTATCCATTTCAGATTTCAGGTATATGGGTAATGATTATGGGAATCTAAAAATAACACAAAACTAGTTTTTGATTTTTTTTTACTTGTAAAAGTTTCTATAAAATTAGAAACCGAACAAAAATACAACACAAAAAATTGTGTAAGAAAGCATAACATCGTCAAGATGAATCGTATATTGTCAACCCACTCAAGAGAGACATCGGAAAAACAAATTATATGAGTATATAGGTATAGTTCTCATCAATCCATCTCAACTTTGCCTTAAAACTAATGAACAAAATGTTGAGTTGAGAAAAAAGTCACATCCATAAAGAATATGTCAGTTCTCGTAATATTTGAAATTGCAAAAATATGGTAAGTGCATAAATGTAAATTTATAGCAATTTTCCTCAAACCATCATGTTTTTTTAGGTTCGAATGGATTGAAAAAATCGCAGTATAAATGAAATATTTGATAGAACACATCTTTAGATACATCACAGGTACCGATTACCCAAAAGTTTTGTATGTGGTCTACTATAGCATCCATCTCGAATACAGAAGACATTTCTATGGACACGTACATAATCAAAGGTCGATTTGGAACTGATCATCAATAACTTCGTTGTTCTTTTGTTGGTTTTTCGGTTGGCTGTTTCTTCTCTGTGGTCCACGATGGTAACGAGGTTTGTTTAATCCACCATGATTCACGTTCTTCGATGGGCTGCCTACGGCTAGGTGTTCGGGAATGTCGAAATTAGGGGGAGTTTTCGAAATTGGCGAATCACGTAAGTTCATTAGAAACGCCCTCTCATACACTATTTTGGTACCTGAAACAAAATTAATCATTATTGTATGTGATTATCAACCATGTTAATAAGATTTCGTGCCCTTAAATTATTCTCTCTCAAATAGTTCGTGGGTTAGAGGACAAGTACAAGATATTTTATGGCGATTTTTTCTTTATACCAAGGGGTCCACTTACGACTATCCACCCTCAATAACTCCCAGAAA
The DNA here is from genome assembly GCA_018342105.1 of Gonioctena quinquepunctata. Lineage (NCBI taxonomy): Eukaryota > Metazoa > Arthropoda > Insecta > Coleoptera > Chrysomelidae > Gonioctena > Gonioctena quinquepunctata. The sequence goes on along the minus strand of JAFIRS010001835.1, from coordinate 195,785 downwards.
AATTATTTTACAAAAAATCGCCGAGACACGTCGATTTTTGTTTGGGGACACCAGAGGAACCCCCTCTATAATTTTAATAGGGAATGAGGGTCGTGTCATACATCATTGTGAAGGTAATGTTCAAAATGATCTCCATTATTGTCTCCCAGAGAGTAGTACAGTTCAGTCGTAATTATCCACCGATTGTCTTATTTTATTTGCTCACCGAGTACACGTTTCAGTTTTTTGTTGTCAAACATTTTTTTGTGAAATGGTGATGGTGTAGAATCGAGAAGTGACCACGTATTTCAACAATTCTACTTTATTTTTGCTGCTCAAAATGAGTGTGGACGAGCAACAGCTCGGATCTTCAATGAGAGACACGAAAACAGAAACGTAACTCACAAGTGAGTATTAGGAAAAATGGTTATAGAAAAAGGTTTTGGTATTTTTTTATCATTCTAGATATATTTTGGATCTTGTGGTGAAATTCCTTGAGACTGGATCAGTCGCTAATAAAAAAAAATAATAGGATGGCGTCTGTTACAAACGAGATCAATCAAATAGAAGTTTTAGGACAAGTTGCAGTTGACCCAACTTTGTCTACACAGCAACTCAGTAGCATAACAGGCATATCGAGAACTTCCATAATGAGGGTGCTAAAATTGCACAAATTTCATCCGTATAAGTTGCATCTTCACCATGAACTGGATGAGGATGACTACGACAGACGATCTGAATTTTGCGAAAATGTAACACGAAAATGTAACAAGAATGATACAGAGGAACCACGGATTCATTAAGCATATTTGCTTCAGTGATGAGTGTTCCTTTTTTTTAACGGGTCAGTGAACAGACACAACTCTCACTATTGGAGTCAGAACAACCCCCAACTACTTAGAGAAGAGCACACACAATGGCCTTAAAAGTTGAATGTGTGGACAGGGATTCTGGGTAATAAAATCATTGGCCCAATATTTATCCAAGGTGATTTAAATGGTGCAGTTTATTTGGATATGCTGCAGAATCTGATTGAACCACTTATTTTGGATGCTGTTAACACGGACCTTGATGATGATGGTAATCCAAATCTATGGGCAGATAACATTTATTTCCAGCAAGATGGGGCACCACCTCATTTCCTAATACAGGTGAGAGAATGGTTATCCCAAACTTTTCCAAACAAATGGATAGGTCGTCGAAGTCTAATAGAATGGCCAGCACGCTCGCTGGTCATATGAAATCCGTCATTTATAAAACTCAACGTACTGACCTGAACGATTTGAAAAGAAGAATTATAACTGAATGCCAGGCAATTACCAGAGAAACACTTTCAAAGGTGCAGAAGGCATTTGAAAATAGACTCTACTACTGTCTGAACATCTTTTGTGAATAATTGTTTGATAATCTATTTCGTATAATTTGTTTACTCACACTTCACCAATGTACCATTTAAACTCGAATATCTCGAGCACGCCATTTTCAAATTCAGAAAATTTTGCATTGCTAGTATCAGAATTAAATTACCTTCTCAATGATGTATGACACGACCCTCATTTCCTATTAAAGTTATAGAGGGGGTTGATCTGGGCAGTAGGGGGTTGAAGTATAACATATATTCTCGTCAAATGGTGTCCCCCTCCAAACAAAAATCGACGTGTCCCGGCGAGTTTTTGTAAAATAATTTTTCTGGGAGTTATTGAGGGTGGATAGTCGTAAGTGGACCACCCGGTATAGTGGGACTTCTTCAAGGCAGAGAGAAAAACAAGAAGAGAATAGACGTCGACAAATGGAGCACGATCTCTAATTAGGACAAAATAGGACATTCCTGTCAGAATTGCTAGTGTGTAAAATAATAGTCAGGGAAGGAGACAGAATAAAAGTATTCGAGTCAGTTAAGTGGATGGCAGACTACAATAAAGGATAAAAAAAGCACAGTTGATGGCACACTGAGAACCATCAAGAAAACCTTAAATCATTCGACACGACGACGATAGGGAAAAGAATGCATTTACTACTAGTAGCGGACTGTATCAGTTTACCGTTATGGTCTCTGTATGCTCCAGCGACCTTCGAGAAATCAATGGGGCTTGGACTCCCTTGGAAAACTTGCCTTTAGAAATGCTGCCTATTCCAGAAACAAGTGCATTTTTTGGGCTGCATAGTCTCGGCAGAAGAAATTCAAAGAAACGAATTTGAAATATAGGTTATTCGAGACTGGCCGAAACCAAAAGATAAACACTAAGTGTTCGGAAAGCTTCAGAAAACGAACCAAGTCCAGACAGACCCTCGGTGTACCGAAGCGCACGGCACGGGCGTCTGTGGAAAACTGGATCAAGGAAAAACACAAACAACACTGGAATGACATCCAGGAAACAGACACGGGAAAGAGTACATCAAAGGCCCGTGCCGGAAAAAAACAGCAGACCTGTTAACTTTAAACAGGAAACAACTGAAAATCATTACGGGGCTCATGACTGGACACGCGCCAGTAAAAGAGCACCTCAATAAAATGGGACTGTTCAACGGCGACCTAACATGCAGATTATGCGGTTATAAACCAGAAACAGTATCACATATACTGTACAACTGCGGGGCTTTGGAACGCAGAATTTTCAGGCAACCAATTGATGAACCGAGACTGTACAGCACACACCCAGTAAAGAACCTGTACAAACTTGTACAGGGCACGAAAACACCGGAATGGGTGCTGTAAAAGCGAACAACAGGCAAGATACAATGGGCCAGCTGAACCAAGTGTCGTCGGAAGTCTTGAGCAGTCGAGCCAACTAGGGGGAGGCGAAGGGGACATAGAGACCCTAATACTCAGAGACTGAGTCCCACACTACCTTACAAGCAAGGTGTCCATAAAGGATTTTCTTCACCCGAAAAAAAAAATCGGATGCCTCATCTAGACGACCGTGTCCAGAAGCCTGTTGCATTTTCATCGCATTGAATGACATGAAGGAGCCGCCTATACCAGACGAACGAGACTGTTAGCTGAGGACGACTGGAATACCGCACACTGGGAACTTCCTACATTGAAATGAAGACGGAACTGGCAGACCTTCCTGGAGAGATATTTCGGACAGAGATCCCATCTTTAAGGCAATGTGGTTGTGGAACATGGACTAGTTAAACGGGTATGGGAATCAGCTGATGGAAGTTCGTCAATTCCTCAATTGGTATTGCCCAGGAAGACGATAAGTGAAGTCTTAAAGGAAAATCAGGAAGACATCTGGGAGTCAATAAGACTTTGGACAAGATCAGGCAGAGGTTCTACTGGGTTCATTGTCGAGAAGGAAGGAATTTCGAGACGAAGTTATTCAAGAAAATTTGTGAGCTGATTGGTATCAACAAGGCCAGAACCACGGCGCGGCGCTTCACCCACCCTCAGATGGCATGGTTGAAAAATTCAACGAATTCTGGAGGAGGAGCTTTCCAAACTAGTGAAAAAAACATCAAAAGGACTGGGACAAACTCTCCACTATGATTGATGGCACGATTCAACCCAGTTTACCCCGGATAGTATTATCTTCGGAAGTGATCTTGCCCTGTGACTCGGATCACCAAGCACTTCTGCCCACTCTCCCATATTACCAGTTCAATAGTGATATTTCTACGGAGTAAAAGTAGGATATGTATCCATGTTAATGAATTTGACATCGAAATTTCAGTCATAAATCAAGCATTTATTAATAAAAATATTTTTATTAGGTACTCTAAAGTATATTTCGAGCAAGTTTTGGAAACGAAAAGTATACCTATTTTTCAAATAATGATGTATTATATAAAACAAAAACATACCACAATTTGGACATTTTTATTTTATAATTTGATATGCTGGGGCATTCTGTCTGAGTTTTCTAATGAAAGTAACTGTTTAGGGAATTCAGATCTTAAAAAAATGGCAAATAAACAAACTCCTATCTCAAAACATCTATAAAATATGAATCTGCTATTAGATCATTGATTGAGCTATAAACAAAAATGTTGAGTGTATACTAAGTTAAATGGACTAAATATATCATTCCAATCAAAATATGGTGAGGCCCGCACGGGAAAACATTGAACGTGTTTTGAAAATAAATCATTTTCATCAGTTTCCTAAACAAAAGCAATCTAAAATTATTATCTTGATATCACAATGGGATTATAAAATAATGTTATCCCAAAAAAACAATGGACAGAGTTTGAGATGAAAAAAACTCTGATACAACGGAATAGAATCAACTAATAATAATGTTTATTCATAAATAAATTCACTTCAATATACAATATCTCTTTCAAGAGTTTACAGCAAATTAATAAACAATGGCACCACAAGGAAATTAATCCGCGCGTGGACTTGCCTTTCATTTAAAAATAAAAATAAAAAGATACATAGATATAAGCGGAACATTTAACAAAAATTGTTATCAAAGTGACGGACTTGTTAGGATTAAATAATTTCATACTAATAAAAGGAAAACAAAAGAAGGAACATTGTATGAAACTTTCGACCACATTAATATAGTTGTGATGACTACTATATATGCTGATGTGCATACATTCATATAGTGCTTTTGATATCAATCAGCTTATGGATTTCAGATCTGTTGTGACTAAATATCCATTTTTTTAGTTTGGATTTAAGGGAATTTTTTGTTCTTCGGTAGCATATTGAACAATCTGGGTCCTAGAAAACCGTGTCCTCTTTGTCATATTGTTTTATTAATTTTGGGTATAGTTAGTGACCCTTTTCTTATCGCGTGTCATAATTGTGGGTGATTTTTGGTTGGAGATGTTTGGTTTTATGTTGGTGATGTATTAATGCTTGGTAGTATAGTCGTCTGATATCTAGGACCTTGCTTTCGGCAAATACATTGTCGCTAGGATATCTATAATGCTTTTTTTTTGATTTTTTCTAAATGATTATTTGTCATTCCCCAGGTGATTATGCCGTATGTTAGATGGGACTGGACTAGAGCATAATACATCATTTTTAGGTGTTTTCGATTACAGAAAGTCTGGCATATTTTGAATTTTGGTGTGAGGCTTCTTAATTTTTTAGTAAGCATTCTAAAACATACCAGAATCATTCGTTGAAATTAAATTATATTGTAAAATACAGGAAAAAAATCATTTGTGTAACAACTTCAAAAACTATGAACATGTGTATTTAGTAAATAACGGTATTCAATAAAATGGTTTTTTTATTGAATTAAAAAATCTTGGAGGTGGGGCAACATGAGGCACACGCCACCGGCAAATTGTGGAATATCTTTTGAGTATGAGTGAGAGCGAAATATAGCTCCCACGAATATAAAAAACCAAGAACTACGGTGCCGTCATTCCTTTATTCCAAATGCTACGGAATTTATGACAGCCATTTTTAGTTGTAATATCACAAGAGAGTGAGAATGAAGTGAAAATAATTCGACAGATTTTCGAAAAATTGTTGCCAGGCAGAAGACACGAGAGCCCAACGGGCTCGAGTGGCTATTGCTAAATGGCAACAAGTTTGAGAAAGAAATCTGGAGAAATATTTTCTATTATATCGAACTCCCGTGTGGTGAAAAGGGAAACATAGTGACTCAAGTTCATCTTTCAGTCGCAGATGATTCCACATCTGATTTTATGAACATCCTGTTCATATTTTCAAACAAATCAATCCCGTGTGGTATTCTATAGATTATTTTTTGATGTTACGATCATAATAGTATATTACGTATCAAGTGTTGTAAAAAGCATATTACGCACGAATGCGCATGAGCCGCGTAGCGGCGAGTGCGGTAATTATATGAGTGCGTAAGCTTTACAGCACGCAATACGTACTATACTTTTTCTACGACTTTTATATACTGGGTGGTGCGTTTGTTTAAGCCTTAAGTAATAAAAAAACGAAGGTAACTAACGTAGTTTATGGTTTAATTTTCAACAACAACAACAAACTAAATCTAAGATAAGTTTTTAATTTTTTATAATTTTCGATATTAACATCGTGCCTTATATTTAACGTAGTTCGTAACATCGAGTATATTGCCCAGAGTGAGGAGGGTTTAAATGTTTTGGTCAAATTATTAAAATAGGCGAGCAAAACATTTTCGGAGTACGTACTCACATGGTTATCCATACTCCATTCCATAAACTTTTGATAAGCCTTTTCATATCTATCCTTTGTTTTTTGCGGCAGAATATTCTCTACAGCAGAAGCAGCCTGAAGAACAATTTCTTGTGGAGTTGCACTCACCTCAATATCATATTTTTAGACATACAAAGAATACTAGAAATTAAAGATCGGTTTATAATTTATAAAGTATCGATCTGAACTTCAGATCTCAAATAATGACAATGTCACTGTTAAATATTCAAAACGCAAGACAGATAAATGTCACGATTTGAGTGGTTCAAGGCTAACTTGATTGTTTTACTAGGCATCATGACGCACAGTTGTGCGTTTTTATTCTTTATGCACAGTTGTGCGTAAGAATGGATTTACTTATAAAGTGAACTGTACGTAAAACAATGTTTACTAATATAGGAGTAGAAAAACACATTTCCTCGCACAATGATACAATGTACTAAACCGGTTTTGATTCATTTCTCACTTTTCATGCGAATTGATGACAGACGTCAAATTAAAAAAAACCGTGTCAGACAATAAAAACAAAAAACCTCAAATTATTCCCGCGGCAATTTTCTAGGTAGAATATTTCCACTATAATAATGATCTGATTGGCCAAAACGTACATGATTTGAACTGAAAATTTCCATTGGTTTCTAGAAATGTCAAATAATCAAAGTTATATTCTTACACGAAAATGGATTGCTTTCCCATTTCCATATCTTAATTTGATCCTTTTTACAAGCTTTTATTCAGTTTTATCTCTCCCGATGTGTGTGATCAAATCTTACAAGTTAATTTGACCCACTTCTTGTCCGGTTAACGAGAAATTTGGCAGGTGTTCAGTGTTTTCGAGTCAATGTATTGAGGCAAAATTCACAAATCCTAGATGGCGGCTCCCAGATGGCGGACGGCGTTTTGTAATTATGGTCTGATTCGATTCAAAATTGGTATGTGGAGGTTTTCGGGCCATTTTAGAAAATCCACCATAAAAATGAAGTAATTTTCTGTGAATATCCAACATAAAACAACTACTTTCCTGGCTAAAGCCACGCTGGATATTGAACTACATCTGATAAATATATATATTAAGTAAAATATAAAAACGCCTTTTGTGTAAAAAGCAGAAGAGATAGGTATAGGGAACCCTAATATAGTTTTGAAGGGAATCTAATTCTGCGTCAAAGAAGAAGTTATTTAATTAAATGTGTGTCCAAATTTTGAGGCAATTTTTTTCGCCACTCTGTATAATATTGCATTAAAAATTTCATGTAGTAGTTAACTTTAACCTTTGAGCTAAGCAGTACATTTAATCACGAGCAGCTCGTTACACGTTACAGGGTGAAAACAATTTTCAAATTATGGTCTGTATTTTAAATTTCTCAAAATTTCTCAGAAACGGTCAGTTTTAAGTATGGGAAATATAATAGTAACTCACCTTTATTTTGTCTATAGTATCTAAAAATATAAAAAAATATAGGGTGTTCCATAAGAAAAAATATAACTTTGGTATGTATTTTTTTTGGGGATCACCCTATATATTTCGAAATAATTTTGGAATATGCTCCTCATGGACCCACATATGACTGTGCTAAATGTTTTTCCCTAACTCTCTTCATTTCTCGTAGAAATACCGAGGCGAATGTGGTGGGCCACCCTGTATATATATATATATATATATATATATATATATATATATATATATATATCATGTGCGGTCGAAGTACCCGAAGTACCTTACGATTCTTTTTCTCTTTCGATACTTTTTTTGACGCTGAACTTATGATTTCGCTATTGTCTCTCTGTAATGTATATAAATAGTAAACACTCGAATCACATGTACATCAAACGTATGTAAACAGTAAACACTTGTATCAAGTTATACAATTTTCACTTTCCATTTCTCGAATCTTCGTTGCAATAATGAGACAATATAACTCACGTATGATTTTAAACAACTTACATGCGCAATAGCAATATTCAATTCCACAACGGTCATGTGCTACAAATACACGAATAATTCCAAAGACCACACGGAGCTGCCGTAAAACGAGGGGCTACCAAGCCAGAGGTCCGGGGTTCAATCCTCAACACGTCCTTATTTTTTTATATTTATTTATATTTTATGTTTGCTAATATTTTAAACACATTTCATTCGGTTACTCGATTGGCCATGTTTTCTTCAATTCCGAATGTAATTCGATATGGATATTGTTTATATTTGTATATTTTCGTCGCGTAAGAAAAAAGCGTTATGCTCCCTCCATGGTTCCAAACGATCCGATAAATCAATTAATATCGAGGTATAGTCCATCCAATATCAATTGCAGAAGCTGTTTCTATAGGGAGCAAATGAAAACTCACTTCGCTAACACGAGCGTATATGCGAAGAAACGGAACGAAAAATAATCTGCACTACTTGTATACAGTCTCCGTCGGCACAAAGAGCCCGCTGGTCAACGTGAACTTGAGTGACTGCTGTCTGTTCTACAACCGATTCGTCTGGGCCAATCAAGTCGGAGATCAATGCTTGCAGGTGTGTCTATACGATGGGAGGTCATAAATCACGCGTTATATTTGTGTTTTAATAGCTCTGAAAGATTAAAAACCAGTAGCGTCTGTGGTCTTGGTGTGTGCCGATCGAAATACGTTTTAGGATATTAAAATATCTAAATAAAATTAGTTATCTCTGCCACTGCTGCTCACAAGATTTCGCCGCAAGACTTTTTTATGCTTCTGCAATTGATATTGGGAAAACTATAGCAGAATATGTTGCCATGAATCTCATGTATCCTCCATCTTGTGTTTCTTTTTTCTCAATGTTTTTCCCTTTGAAAGTTGACGTTTTCTGTTCCATCACATTTAATTGTCATTATACCATGCAATACTATACCTATATATCCTTTTTCCAAACTCCTCCGTCACAGTAAAAGGTATTTTATTCCTGATAATACTATTCGTTATATTATATCAAATTGGCGTGCTACATATTCAATGTAAACCATTAATCCAACGTCGGCGTACAAAAATATAAGAAAAAGCAACTAATATAAAAAACCTTTTTAAAGAGTTATAGATTCAAGAGCTAGTCGCGCAAATTTTTCAGGGCTGCTATGTTTGAGTTCACTCGACGCAATATCGCATGCGATTTTTGCACTTTAACCAAGGATACCCCAAAACTGGTATGTTCGAATATCACCAGCGATAATTATCGGGGGTAATACCACTAGAGCTCAGATTTAGCCGGATATTTTTTGTGGTTGTTTTCGAATACTTACTTTCATTGAAAATTTAACGAGAGCTGTTCTGTCAGTACAGATCGAGTTAAATTACATATATGGAAGTAAGTATGAGAAAACCATCGTAAAAAATATCCTGCTAGATCTGAGCTCGCGTGGTATTTGGTAAGACAATTCCATGAATGGAAAACTCAATTCAATTAAACTTTATTTAACTAACTAATAGAACAATAAATAGAAGAATAAAGTTTAGGAAGAACAATTACCTTGCATGTTCTTTCGCTTAGAATTACGTGCATCACGGGATTTCTTAAATGCCAAATCAGTGAAAGGGTTGAAAGTAACATTACATTTTTCGAAATACATGCTTTGCAACATTTTCGCTGTTGTGTTCTACATTGTTTTCACCACGTATTCTTTATAATCTTCCCCATTCCGTTTCTTCATATTATAGCCCCAGTCCATCAATATTCCTGCCACATTTTCCACTGACTGTTCGGTTTCCAAACTGAAGTTTCGTTGTTTACAAAATTCGCTAAATTGATTCCAAATGAGGAATGACTTTTTTTGTATTTTCTGGAGTTGATATTTCAATCACCCTTATTATTTCTACCTCCAAATATTTCCAAATCTCGATATATTTAATTCTGATTGACATTTACAATTGTCAAACTGATGAGACGCGCAACGCTTGATAAACGAACAATAAATGCTAGCGTTGCTACGGTAACGTAATTTATCCGATTTTTTTTTCACTTGCATTTCTGTTCCTTCCTATTTAGCCGATAGTAAACTACGATTTTTGTACTCACAAATGGGAATTATTATACGTGAGTGGAATTGTCGACCATAAAACAACGAGCGGATATTTAGCATGCGATAAGAATTATCGATCGGATTGACTTAAATCCTAACCTCAATTCATTGTTTACAATTTGTACTCGTGATATAACGAAATGGCAAATTTTGATGAACTTGCAATGATCGCTATTGCTAAAGTAGTAGACGATGCTGCGGGTGTCCTAGCGGAACAGCGAAGGCCCTTCTACCCTCGTATAAATGCATTCGACCATGGAGATAGACAATTTGTTAGAATGTTTCGTTGACAAAGTGACGAGTCAAGTATACCTTAGCATTGTTGAATTCGTGACAGCTGAAACTTCCCTCACACCCTTCGAAACCGACCAACTCTTTATCGCGTATCGAACGAGAAGAGCATCGCATCCGAATTTTTCGCGATGCAAATATCACGTTCGAAATTTATCGCGCAAAATCATTCATACGGTCCCAGTTCGAATAAAAAAGCGACAAGCTTTTGAATCTATAATTCACGAAATAACCTACGTCCCACATCCAAAGCAATTATGTATGTTTTACTTTTTAGCGCATTTGAATAAACGCTTGTCTTTAAAAAGGCTTTTTTATTAGTTATTTTATTTTGTGATTTTTAGTAAGTACGACTTAATCTATGCATTTTTGTTAATGCATCGTCACTAGGAGGCCTTTTTCCTGTAAGTTCTGAGCTATCTAGTTCTTCAATAAGAGACCATCTTAGGATTAACTCGTCCGCCATCCTGGAGGTGCCATCTCTAATTTATGAATTCTGACAAATAATCTTCGACTAAATTCATAATCTCCGACCCCGAAAACTTCCACATACCAATTTTGAATAGAATCGGACCATAATCACAGATGTGATCCGCCATCTTGGAGCCGCCATTTTTTGTTATGAATTTTGAAAAAAAACTTCATCTTGAACCCTGAAAACCCCCACATACCAATTTTGGATAGAATCGCACCATAATCACAAAACTTGTCTGCCATCTTGAATTCATGAATTTTGACATCTCCGACCCCAAAAACCTCCACATACCAATTTTGAATAGAATGGAGCCATAATCACAGAGATCGTCCGCCATCTTGGAGCCACCATTTTGATTTCATGAATTTTGACAAAAAATTCATAATTTTCGACCCCGGGGGGGGAGGGTATTCATGTTGAAAAGGGAAACACATTCTCAATTGAATAATGAATAGGTTCCTTTCAGATTTAGTTCAATGTCCAGCGTGGCGGCTTTAGCTTGGGAAGTAGTTCTTTTCTGTTAGATATTCACAAAAAATTACTTCATTTTTATTGATGATTTTTCAATTTTTATTTCTACACAGGATTTCAGTACCTGATTCGCCAGTTACCTATTAAAATCTGCTGGCTATATATCGCTTACGGATTGTTCTCGTCTCGTTCGTTGGCGATTTGTGCTCAAATAGTATGTGGTTAGTATAGTTAAAACGTGCCCGGACGGCGAAGTAGACAATAAATCATAGGTGAGACCTGACATATACGTCGAAGCCCCTTCCACTTGTTTGAGATATACTTAAGGCTGGCCCGAGAGCTATTACTCATTTTTATTATAGTTATTCTAATCCCAATCGGCAAATGGGAAATTTATATACTATATACCATAAGCAGATAAAGTTGAAATGAAATAAATATTTATTTCGTGTCACTAATGATTTATTGCCTACTTCGCCATCCGAAAACGTCTGCATAAGTGTGTATATTCTGAGCAGTAGTGAGAAAATATTATTCTCGGGCTCATTTGATTATATTTTGCAGTTAAACCCTATATACGCGAACTTGGCCTTGAAGGAGTGTTTCTGGTTGTCAAAAAAAATAGTATTGGATAATCAAAATTCAACTTTCTACAGTTTAGTGGTAAACAATCGAACAAGCTAATAGAAACCGGATTAAGACCATTAATATTCAGTTTTTACGTTTTTTGGTATAAAGTACTTGTGATATTGGATAATGAATCAAAGACAACTCAAATGAAGTAATTTTATATTCCTCATAAACTTAAGAAATACCCTGATTTACTCTTTCAATTACCGCTATGGACTTTTATCTCATATTATTACGTCTATTTTACATCATATACTGTTTAATTCATGAAGGATATCCACAATTTTTTTTTCAGTTCATAAAACAAACACATTGAATGCCATATTCATAATAATGCATGGCATTGAAACATAAAATCGCAATATTTTCGCGAATTTAATTTATTGACTGACATATTATTATAATACTATATCTCTCTCAAGGATATTCACGAATATATATATATATATATATATAAAATATATATATGAAAATATTTTATCAAAGGTAATCATTTATCATTTTTGAGTTCTCGTTGTGATACAGTGGTTGCGGAAGGATATTGTAATTATTTTCGAAAGTCCATAGAAGTATTGTAATCATTATAGTAATCGATTGTATATCACTTACTCAGCTTAAAAAACACGAAAATAAAAATGTATGACCGTGTGTGTGTGTGTGTGTGGGATGGTCGCGAAATCCTTGTGGAATGTTTGACATTTCGCAAATGTGTATGAATAGAACTTTCACAGTGTGTTGGGATTGCCTTCCCATAAAATAGATATTCGGATACAATCGTTCTAGATGCGTTTTACTGTTTGCGTATATTGAAAAATAGTACATTGTGTATCTAGTAGTAAAAGCAATACATTCCCGGACGACAATGTAACAACAAGCATTGAAGTCTGGGAATGTGAGGTACACATACCATTTACCATCAACATTATCATAAATTAAGGAATTTTTATAAATGCATAACAATTTTTGATTTCCATCTTAATGCCTATGAAATATTTTCCTTGATAATGACTGTTTGTTTATTGTTGTGACAAAACTACTACTTATTTCGGTTTATTACCTACTTATCGCTAAAAAATGGACAGAAATATTTAAAATGGACAGTGATGATAATGTTCATCACCAGAATAAGAAAATGCTGCTGAAAATGGCATCTTAAATTGAATGCCAAATAAATCCAATGCAAAATATGAATACGCTTACCAACGATTCATGGATTATTGTCAAGAAAAAAAAGACGACCTCCCGATCTGAAAATGTCATGATTGCATACTTTTCCGAGTTATCTACAAAGTTATGGTCAAATTACTCCATGCTGAGAGCTACACTTAGTAGAAGAGAGGATATTGATATTACAAAATATTCGAAATTACGTGCTTTCCTGAAACGTCAAAGTGACAACTATAAACCAAAGAAGTCAAAAGTTTTGTCAGATGAACAAATTGAAACGTTTATTACTCAAGCACCAGATTATATTCAGGGTGTCCCTGGACTTCCTAAAAGCCTTCGTTACCAAGTTACGGGCCCTCAAAGTTACAAAATGAAAAATGTTTTTCTTTGATAACTTTCAAAGTGAATATTCAAAATCATCTAAATTTTGGTGATTGACTAAACAAATGAATTCCTTCGATGAGCTTTCATGCAGGAGTCAGTTGTTTTGCTACAAAGTCAGGAACGGACTACCCCCGATGGTCCACACCCCAAAACTTTGAAATGACAGATGATTTTTCAATAGTTTTCAACAAAATAAGGTTACGTAGACAATTTTCTGAATAAAAGTACTCGTGCGGAAAGTCGATCGGAGCAACGATTCTTAATGAAAATGCAGTTTTACTCGACGACATCAAACCCGATCGTCCACCATTATTTGAAATGAAAAATTTTCACAGTAGAAATACTAATGCTAACGTTAATTCAACAACATGTATAACAGGGGAAAATACAAAATATGCTAAAATGAAGTCGTAAACAAAAAGTACAGTACCTAGTTGAAAGTTTCATTCACAATGTAGATATTTTTTCCAATGAAATATCAAGTTATGTAGATCCGTGGTGTTTTTGGAATAACAAACTACTCCACTATGAAATATCGAATTCAGTCCATATTTTGTATGTACGCGTGGAATAAGCACGTTTCATGTTGTGTTATCTGAATCTCATGAAACTCAACATTTGGATGTTGCAAATTCGTATTCACAGCATAAATGTTGAGGAGTTTCACTGATAAGTATAATTTCATGGGAGAAAATCTTTAACCCGAAGATAAATTTAGCTGAAAAAACGCACATCGGAAGACATAACTAATAAAAAGCAAACAAATAAACTACAAAAACGGCTGCACATGAATAGGTGAAAAATATCCGGTGAATAGATTTATGTTCCATTTCTTCCACAGATGGTGACAAAAACATCTTGTAGAAAAAAATAAAATTAGTGTGGATAAAAAATTACAACTGGAATGCGATTTTGTTTTGTTGAGTGGTGCATTGTCATTGTATTGTCAATATTCTAATAGGATAGTTTGAAGTGTTTTGATATGGTCGAACAGTTTACATTCAATGAATATGCAGATATGCATGCATTGTATGGACGAACATTTGGTAATGCTGCAGAAGCCCGTCGTCTGTATGCCGAGCATTTTCCCAATTGAACGTTACCGGCAAGAGAAACGTTCGAGCATGTCGATCACAGCTTGAGGGATGTCTGATGGATAATTAATTGGAGCCTGTTGTTTTATTTCGATATTATTGTAGGTTCAGTTTTGCCAAAACGAGGTGGTGAGGGCGCTCCTAGGGCTGTGTGTACCATTGTATTTTGGAAGCTGTCGCTGATGATCCTTCATTGAGCATCAGAAACCTATCAGAACAGTTCCATACATCCAAGTCCACTATTCATAGAATAATTAGGGAACAACTGCTCCACCCATATCACATCCAGAAGGTACATGCCATGACACCTGAACATTTTCCAGCACGACTGGAATATGCCAATTGGTTCCTGGATAAGCAAAGAGAGGATATGACTTTTATTACTCGAGTTTCATTCACTGATGAAGCAGGTTTCAGTAGACAAGGAGTGATCAACTCTCATAATCTCCACATATGGGCCGAAGAAAATCCCCATGGGATATTGCAAACCAAACACCAACGGAAATTCAACGTGAATGTTTGGGCTGATATCATAGGAAACCATCTTATAGGACCATTCGTTCTACATGACCGATTGAATGGAGAACGTTATTTGGAGTTCATTCAGAACGATTTGAATGGACTTTTGGAACATGTTCCATTGCAAACCCGAAGAGATATGTGGTTTATGCATGATGGCGCTCCTCCTCATTTTTGTTTGATTGTGCGAGACCATCTGAACCAGATTTTTCCCAATAGATGGATTGGTAGAGGTGGACCATATTCATGGCCACCGCGGTCTCCGGATTTGAATCCATTGGATTTCTTTCTGTGGGGGCATCTAAAAAGCCTCGTTTACGCAACGCCTATTCACACCAGAGATGTCTTGTTGAATAGAATTACATTACATTGTGAAGCCGTACGCAACGACCCTTTCAAGTGCAGAGAGGGTGTTTGCGCCGACTAAGAAAATGTATTGAGAGAGACGGGGGTCATATCGAGCAGTTTTTTTAGGGAATTTTGCATTTCTGTTTGCTCTTGAGGCTTGCGATTGATTATTCACAAACCATGAGTTTTGTAAGGCAAGTTTTTGTACCTATCTTTTCTATTTTCATTACAAATTAATCTTTTCGAATAATGGTAGACATCTCAGGTTGGATGTCGTCGAACAAAAATGCATTTTTATCAAAAATCGTTGCTCCGATCGATTTTCCACACGAGTACTTTTATTCAGGAAATTGTCCAGGTAACCTTGTTTTGTTGAAACATATTGACAAATCCCAGTCATTTCAAAGTTTTGGGGTGTGGACCATCGGGGGTAGTCCGTTCCTGACTTTGTAGCAAAACAACTGGCTCCTGCATGAAAGCTCATCGAAGGAATTCATTTGTTTAGTCAATCACCAAAATTTAGATGATTTTGAATATTCACTTTGAAAGTTATCAAAGAAAAACATTTTTCATTTTGTAACTTTGAGGGCCCGTAACTTGGTAACGAAGGTAATGAAGTACTGGTGATATTTTGACCCCATCTATACATTCCCGAGAGGAAAAGAGGAAGTCCAGGGACACCCTGTATACTTAATGAATAAGGTACGTTTAGATGTGAGAAGTTCAAATTACCTAGATATTTATGTAGTGTTTACTTTTTAGGTTGCCTCAATATTTGGTGTTGCCGGTGCATGTCGCCGTGATGAACTATATCAATTGAATTTGAATGACATAGGAGATTTTGGATCTAAGCTTTTGATTAAAATAACCGATAATAAAACGAACAAACCAAGAATTTGTGATAAACGAAATTATATGCCATTGTATAGAAAATATGTGCATGTCCCAAAAATTTGAAAGTTGCCGCTTTTTCTTTAAATATTCAAATGGGAAAGGTTGCAGGGAAGTAGTGGGAATACATCAGTTTGGAAAAATGCCTCAAATTGTGCAAATTTTTAAATTTGCCATATGCACATGAATACACAGGACATTGTTTCCGTCGGTCCTCTGCAACAATTTTGTAATGCTGGGGCAGATTTAATTGCTTTAAAGAGGCATGGTGGATGGAAATCCTCAACCGTTGCCGAAGGATTCATAGAGGAATCTTTAACGAATAAAGTAGACATAGCAGATATGAGCACCGATGGCTGGTCAGGTTGACGAGAGTCTTATCGATATCTGAAGCCAAGCATCGTCGGACGTGGTTAGTACTTGAATGGGTGACCACCGGACAAGGAAGTTCCGCGTTAAATGTCCTAACAACTGTAGCGTAGTAGCATATTCGCTGCTGCAGGCGTCTTATCAATGAGCACGAGATAAGACGATAGATATGCCGTCCTTCGGAGGGGACGTTGAGATGGCGGTCCCGAGTTCATATATGTTGAGCTCTGAAACAACAGAGGATTCGGCAAAAATTTCCGGTTGGGAGGAGTGTGCTCACCGGCGTCGGTGTTTAGCCTTGGTAGCAGAAATAGGCCGATATTAAATAAAGCAGGAAAAAAGAGATATAGCAGATAAAATATTTGGAGGGGGAAGTGACAAAGAGAAATCTGCTAAAACTATTAGTATTGTTGCCGAAGAAGAAAACAGCAATAACGTCGCTGAATATTCAGGTAACATAACAGATACATTTAGAGGGGGAAGTGACAAAGAGAATGATTTTTCAGGTAGAGTTAAGCCTATGTTTAATAATTGTACAAACTGCAATATAACTATAAATAGCTTGCAAAAACTCGTAGCGTTAGAGTTGCAGAGGGGGGTGGCCGCAATTAAGTGTACCTACCCCCATTGCACGCAACTCTAACCTATCGCGAGATAATAAATTGCGCATTTACAAACAGATAATAAGGCCGGCAATGACAAACGCCTGCCCAATCTTCTGCAGCCTATCCAATACTCAACTCTCGAGGCTGGAGAGGCTCCAGAATAAAGCGCTTTGTATTACAACCAGTAGCGGTTGGACAAACTGCTCGAACTAGCAGGAGTTGAAAACTGCAGGACTACATATTTGAAATATCTGAGAATTCTTCAGATACCATATTCCTAAAAGTCCGCTCACGACGGGTATTATAAAAATCAGAGCGAACCAACCAAGAAAGCATGGGATAATTCATGAAAGATTAGACTTGTTCAATGAGATTGAAGAATAAATGCAAACGTAGCCATAAACATAAATAATGTTCATTGTCAGAAGCTTGGCCATTATAGCCAGGTAAGTAGGTAAAAACCGAGAATTTTCTGAAGCAATAAAAAAAACGATGATAAGGGGTGGGTAATTTATAGTGAATAACCCGGTACATAGTAAAAGTATTCTTTGTGTGAAAATTATATGATTTTTCAGGGCAGCGCAGTGCAAGTACTCTAAAAATGAACTCTAGACATTCTAATCCATCCAATTTCAAACTATAAAGAACTGAATATTCCCCTTTATTCAGATTGGCCTTTCATCTTCATAAATATTAATTATGTATGAGCATTTAATGTTGAATGAATTGTCTCATTCGGACTTTCCCAAAGTGCAGTACGCGGTAGAGCTTATAGGTTTCTGAGAAGCGAAAATTTGGGAAAAAATTAGGTATTATTTTTTTTTGGGATCGAAAAGCGACGATTATCTCGACGACATGAACTTGGAGAATTACGAAAACATGGTTGCAAGACAAATTGATATTTAATTTACAACCCAAATTTCTGCCACCCAGAAGCTCTACCCCCGACTCTTTTGGGTGGATCTGTGTTAGATTAGGTATGAAGACGGCAGTGCAGTAGAAGAAATGTTGTTCTGTAAAGCGTTACCAGCGCAGGAACATATTTTCAATTGAAAATCTAGCGGAAGAAATATTTCCAAAACCTATAATTTCTTTATCGATGGTAAAATCGATAAGAATGAATGCATGTTCTGATGCAGCTAATATCACAAGTTTACACGGTTTTGGACCCAAGCAGCTGAAAGCAGTTTTTAAGGTAACTTTTGGCGAATCCGCAGACCGTTTTTTACCATCAGGCCATGTTTCTTACATAAATGGATGAGCCATGTTTGTTCAGTGGTCGAAGAAAATGGACCATCAACGATATTAAATAACAAAATTGCACAAGTAACCACCACACTTATTCAATACACACCTATATGCGCATTTCGATAACTATGTTAGCATCATCAGTAGGTTAACTACACTAAATAAATTGTAAGTATCTTACAATTTATACCTGCTGTTTCTAATTGGGTTATTTTATACTAATTTTCGCTCCTCAAGTCGCTAATGGGATCTTGATGATTCTATGGGGATCAAAGAAAACATATTTGAAATCATAGGCCCATTATCCCATCAGGTGAATGTTTATTATGGTTTTTGTGGATAACTATACTCTCCAGGCAGTCTAATTTTCTAGTGTCGTTGGCCGATTTGATCATTTTCAAATTATGAATGTTAATTTTGTGACAAGATTCTATTATATGGTCAGCTACACTTGACTTATTCTCCCTTCGGTAAGTAGCATGGGCCAAGTGTTCGTGGAACCTTTCGGAAATTGAACGTTTTGTCCATAATAGACTTTGTCACAATTTTGACAACTAATTTCATAAATTCCCGGCTTATCTAATATGTCAGTTTTGTCCTTCGGGTTTCCTAATAACGTTTTGCAAGTTATTTCTATTACTATAAACTGTTTGGAGATTTACATCCCGGAATATAGTGTTGAGATCTCTCGTGAGGTTTGGATGGAGAGGGATTCTCACGAATCTTTTGCTTTCCGTCGTTTTTCTTAGAGTTGTGGTTTCATTCACTAAACGTGTGAAACGCTTCTTTCTCGAGAGATTATCAATAATGTCTGGTGTATATCCATTAATTATTGATATTTCCTTGATCTTCTTGATTTCATTTTGAAAACGATCAGCATTCAATGGGAAGTTTACGGCTCTGTGTATAAGAAAATTGAAACTGGCCATTTTATGTTGAATGTGGTGTTTTGAATCGGCTGGGATGAACCTGTTCGTATGGGTGGGCTTTCTGTAAATGTCTATTCCCAAACGCTCTTTATTTCTGATGACCAGAGTGTCAAGGAAGGGTAATTGTCCGTCAACTTCCATTTCTACCGTGAAGTTAATTCGTTCGAACACTGAATTCGTGGATGTTACGAAGATGTCTATGTTTTGATTTTTCGTGTCAAAAATACAAAACACATCATCCACATACCTGAGCCAAATTTTTGGAAAATATTGACTTTGAAGTTTCAGGTTCGTTTCGAATTTTGCCATGAATGGTGATAGACATTTGCCCATGGCAGTGCCTTGCTTCTGTTGGTAGAATTTATCTTGGAATATGAAAAAGTTTTGATCCATGCATAAGGATGTCAATTTCAAAAATTCTTCGACTCTTTCTGTTTCAAACTTGTTCGACTCTAAAAGTTCTTTCAAGTACTGCAAGGTTTCAGAAATAGGTACACTAGGAAACAGAGAGCTTACATCGAATGAAACCAACAAGGTGAAAAGTGAAATTTTGGTTTCGTTCGTTTGGCAAATGTATAATTCTAACTAACTTATTGGGTATTAATGCTATAATTCAAATGTACCTATTCAAACATCTAAATACAGGGTGTTAGTGAGTAAGTGCGACAAACTTCAGGGGGTGGTTCTGCATGAAAAAATAATGAGAGTTTGCTATATAACTTTTGTCCGCAAATGCTTCGTTTTCCGAGATACGGGGTGTTAAGGTTTCTCTTAAAAACTGACTATTTATTTATTGCTCTGAAACCGGTCAAGATATGCGAATAAAATTTGGTGAGTTTCAAGAGATAGTTATTGCGCATTTTTTGACATGCAATTAAGAATTTTATGTTCATCATTGGTGAGCATACGGGTAATGCTCTCAATTTTTTCAAAGAAAAAAATGGTACGCCACTAAGATATTTCAAATCAAATATCATTTTTGAATTCCTCGTTCAATTTGTGATAAAAAAAATTCTCCTGCCTTTTTTTCGTATGGGGCGCCGTTTTTTTGCAAAAAAATAAAACATCTCAACGCGTATTTTTCATTTCTTCAATACATTATCAAGAACTATCTAATACAATAACGTTAAACCAGAACAATAACAGAAAATAACACCAATAAATAATTAGGCGCAAAGCTACAACAAATGTTCAAAATGACCTCCCTCAGACGTGATACAAGATTCAACTCTTCGCCTCATTGATTGTCGTATTCGCGCAAATATTCCTGGTGTATTTCTTATTGTCTCACAGCCGGCTATAATTCGATTCCTCAGGTCTTCAACATTTTCGACAGGAGAGGAATGAACTAATAACTTAAGAAAACCCCAAATGCAAAAATCTAGAGGATTCAAATCCGGAGATCGAGCAGGTCAATGTTCCGTACCTCCCCAACCTATCCAACGATTTGGATATACTGTATCTAAGTGATTACGTACAATAATGCTAAAATGGACTGGTGCACCATCATGCATGAACCAGAAGTGTTGTCTCAGCTGTAGAGGAATTTCTTCAAGAAGAACAGGTAACTCTTCGTGTAGGAAATTAAGGTAAGAGTCGCCTGTTAGTCGTTGTGGAAAGAAATATGAACCGATTAAATGATCGTCAAGTACCCCAAGCCTTGCATTTACTGAAAACGGATGCTGAAAATTAGCTTCAAAGATTCCATGTGGATTTTCCTCAGCCCAGATGTGATTATTATGGAAATTCAGTATACGCTGTCGTCCAAAATTAACCTCATCAGTAAACTAAACGCCATTTGAAAAATTAGGAATTTGAGCGATTTGATGAAGAATCCAATGGCAAAAAAATAGGCGCAGAAAATAGTCTCTAGGTAGTAGAGCTTGCACACGTTGAATATGTTGTATTTAAGAATTTTAAATACAGTGAAGTTGCTTACATTCAGTATGTTGGGAATTTTTCGAGTACTTGTTTTTCATGGGACTCCGCAATTAACTCGAGAACTGCTTCTTCTAGTTGCACAGTTCGTACTTCTCGAGGGCGCCCCCAGTCAGCCGTTTGTTTCTTAAATGTACCATTTTCGCGCAAACGTTGGTGAAGACGAGCAAATAATGTGTAATGGGGTACCCTACGCCCTGGATACAACTCAGCATACAATCGTCGAGCTTGCCGACCATTTCCATTACTTCGACCATAGACAAAATACATGTCTGACAATTCCGCATTTGTATAATTTTCCATTGTTTCCGATAAAAGAAAAATTAATTACTTATTATTATTAATGTTATACCAAACTAAAAGCTTAAGAATGAAGAAACGCTAATTTGACATTTCGTTGAAATATTCGTATTGAACAGAATGTTGAAGTAGCCTACTAGCATCGCTACTAGATAATGTATCAAAGTAATGACAAATACGCGTTAAGATGTTTTATTTTTTTGGATAAAAACGGCGCCCCATACGAAAAAAGGGCAGGAGATATTTTTTGTCACAAATTAAACGAGGAATTCAAAAATTCGTTGTTGTTTATTTTTTCAAGTTTGTCGCACTTGTCGCACCCTGTTTTTGTTTTATTGAACATATAAAGTAGGCGTACGTGACATAAGTGGTAGTACATCGGAAAAAAGATTGGGAATCTCTGTTCTATTGTACATTCGCAATAAACTCCCATAATTTACTATACCAGATCAAAACCAATCATTCAAGTAATACTCATATGTGCTAAGAAGGGACACAGTGGTATTTATGGAAAGAAACAGTAGATTTAGTCGAAAGAAGCTATTTCATGTGAAAACCAAAATATTTCCTGTTACAAAAATCTTTGTATTCGAGGAGTGAAGCAGTTATTGGGGAAACAATTAATTCCTTGTGTGATCTAGATAACGAATTTGCTGATTCAAACCATATAGATTAGATTAGATTTTTTACTGGTCAAACTATTACACCTTAGTGCTATGACAAGTCATTAATATAGTTACATACAATATAAATGTAGTTACATTTGAAATATTATAGTTATAGTAGGACAGTGAATGATTAGTATAAAAGGTATACATACGAGCACAAAATAAATAAATACATAATATAACAGTAAATGATTAACATAAATTGTATACGATATGATCACGAAATAAATAAATATATAAATATACAATCAAAGATATAGAGGTGCATGGAAATAGAATACATTGACAATAATCATTAATCATTCGGTAAAGCTGAAGTCAGACGTATCATAGTAAGCATTCTCTAATAGGTTTTTTTATTTCTTGTTGAAATTAGTGAGGGTTTCATTTTCCATTGATTGAGGAAGTGAGTTGTAAAGTGATATGAATGAGTTATATCTTCTTGTCATTTCTAGTTTTGGTTTGGTGCTCTAATATTTTCTTTGTTCCTAGTATTATAAGAATGGTTGTTTCCATTTGTAGTATACTTTTGTAAGTTTTCTCGAATGTGTATTAAATTGCAGTATATTACACAATATGGTAGAGTTAATATATTGAATTTTACAAACCAATGCTTTCAGCTCTCCATTTGAACTGTTTCAGCTCTCCATTTGAACTGTTTCAGCTAAGGATCTGATTGCTCCTTTTTGAATAGTAAATATTCTCGGGATATGAATAGATGTGCCCCAGTTTATCAGTCCATAAGTTAAAGAACTATGAAACATTGCATGATAAGCGGTATGGGCAGCTTCATTATCAACTTTATTTTTAATCTGTCTGATTGCATAGACCTTGCTTGATAGATTTTTCGCTTGTTTATCAATATGAGGTTTCCAAGTTAACTTTGAGTCAATGGTTAAGCCAAGACACTTTACATTGTGTGGGGGATTATGTGATAATGAGAACATAACTGATTGGGTCTTGCTTCTATTCACACTTAGGTTATTCGCACTGAACCAGTCCGTATAATTTTTAGTTGCGGAAGTTTTCATTAAAATGATTTGTAGGTCTCGTGAGGGTCGGGATACAGTTATATAGGGTGTTATCAAATTCCTTGTCGAAATTAAACAAAAGCTCTTAGGCCTTTCGCTATGATTATGATTATAGGAAGGAAAATGAAGGTATTTATAAAAGGAACCTAGATTTATTCCAAGAAATATATACCTTGGGATTTAACAAATGTCCTATTATGGAATGCAATAATATTATCAATAGAAGCTGTTACAAAAGGGATGGGGCTAATCTCAATTATGAAGGAAAATCATTATTAGGCAAGGGAATAGCAATGCATTTGGAAAATTATTATTGCAAAAACTCTACGACTCTCAAAACATCATCTTCTTTTTTTGAAAACAGGAAATTTCAAAAAACTACCGCATAGTTAAAACAAATGATAAGGCCCTGAAAATTAAACAAACAAATATCAATATTTTTCACCAAAACATTCAATGCATAGGTAACAAAATCTTAAGGATTGAGGATGCTCTCATTGATATTGAATGTGAGTTTTTACTTATTTCGGAACACTGGCAGGATAAATTTCAAATCACGAATGTAATTATTGAAAACTTTCAGTTAACAAATGCTTACTGTAGATCTCTCTCAAAACACGGAGGAGTAGCTATTTTCAAACATAATGAATACCACTCGGCAACAAAAGCTTTCGATGTATCTGAATATTGTTTAGAGGGTATTCTTGAATGCTGTGCGGTGTCAATCTTGAAGTTGAATTTGATTATAGTTGTTATATATAGACCACCAGTCAGTAATTTCAAAATTTTTTTAGAATTGCTTGCGAACCTTCTGGAAAAAACTTCGAGCCTTTTCAAGTCAATTATTTTAGGAGGCGACTTTAATATCGATTTTCTTACACTAAGTAATAATCTAACATTAATGGAAGATCTTTTAGGGTGTTATGATCTGTGTTCAACAATTAAGTCACCAACCAGAGTAACGGCTGCATCCTCTACATGTTTAGATAACTTTATCATTAGTTCTAGTTTTGAATGCTACGAATCAAATGTGGTTGATTTTCGACTATCTGATCACTATGCTCAACACATTAGGATCTCTAATATAATTGATGTAACAGAAAGTTCTCAAAGTTATTTGTACCGGAGGCTTTTCTCTGAAAACAATAACAATCGTTTTCTAGAATGTTTGGAAGCTGAAAATTGGAATGCTATTTACAATGAACAGAATTCTAATATGGCATGGGATAATTTCATTAATACCATAATTAGACATAAGAACAACTGCTTTCCTCTTCGCAAAGTTGCGTCAAACCCTAAGAAAAGAGGGGTAAGGAATGCGTGGATGACTGATCACGTTAAACAACTTAAAGAACGGATGATTTTGTTCTCAGATTTGTCACAAACCGATCCACAATATAAAATCGCGAGTATAGAGAGTCAGAAGCAATACTGTATGGCACTAACAAGGGCAAAAAAGACAACTTAATAATTAATTCTGAGAATAAATCAAAAGCTACGTGGGACATAATTAACAAACTCAAAGGTGCAAAAAGAGGAAAAAACAATTAGTTGAAATGAAGGAAAATGGTGTGCAATTATCTGATCAGGATTTAGCTATAAAATTCAATTTGCTTTTTACAAAAGACATCATTCAAGACCGTAAAAAAAATTTGCATCACATTAGTTTGAATATTCCTAGTTGTAACTTGTCTTTCTTCCTAAAACCTGTCACACTTATAGACGTGGAAACCCTTATTGATAACTTGAAGACATCCAACTCATCAGGGTATGATCAAGTTTCAAATAACTTAATTAAAAAAACTAGTCACTACTTATGTCCGCCATTGGTATTCTTGATAAATAAGTCCTATGAAATGGGCATTTTTCCAGACTGTCTTAAGCTAGCAGAGGTAATGCCTCTCTATAAAAAAGGAGATTCTAATGAACTTGCAAATTATAGAGCTATCAGCTTACTTTGTAGCTTTTCCAAAATCATTGAAATGAACGTTAAAAATCAGCTGAATACATTCTTAACGCAGCATAACATTTTATCAACAAGCCAACATGGTTTTCGCACTAATATGGGTACAGAGACTGCACTGAATACCTTTCAAAATGAACTCGTCTGTAGATTAGACAAGGGTGATTATGTGTTTGGACTATTTATAGATTTTTCGAGGGCTTTCGATGCGGTTGACCATAACATGTTAATTGCTAAACTCGAACGATATGGAATAAGAGGTATACCTTTGAAGTTCTTTGAATCATATCTCTTGAATAGGACTCAGTTTGTTTTACTCAACGGCACTAACAGTCCTTCCTATACCATCACACAGGGAGTTCCACAGGGATCTGTCTTGGGACCTATGCTTTTCAATGTATTTGCAAATGACCTCATATATTTTGTAGAAAATATTCCGAATGTCAAGATTATATGTTACGCTGATGATACTAACATCATTATATCAGGTGACAGCCAACAATCACTGATCTGTTCTACAGAAATTGTATACGATAACATAATACGATGGTCAGAAAATAATAATTTCCTATTGAACCACAAAAAACAGTGTTGACATATTTCGGGCACAGACGACAAGACCCACCTATAATATTTAAAGATACAGAAAAACAATTACTCTGTTCTGAAAACGTGAAACTACTAGGAGTTATTTTTGACAGGCAATTATCATGGACAGAGCATACCAACCAATTATGTAAGAAACTTCGAAGTGCCTGCTACAGCATCAAATACTTGAAAAATCATTGCAGCAAACACATTCTCATCACACTGTATTATGCCAATTTTCACTCCCACATGAGATATGGAATACTAAGTTGGGGAAACAGTGCTAATGTAAACAGAGTTTTCATTTTACAAAAATACGTGATACGCATTATTGAGAATATTGATAAGAGGACTAGCTGTAGAGAACTTTTCAAAAAACTAAAAATCCTGACATTATTTAGCGTATATATTCTGGAGGTGTGTATATATTTCTATAATAATTATAAAAACATTACAATGTGCTTGCCAAAACATGATCATAATACTCGTTACCGCAATATGTTACAGGCCAATTCCACTGCTCCGCACTTTATCAAAAAGTTTTTATTTTATGGGGTGCAAATTATACAATAAATTAAATCCGGATATAAAGTCAGCACCAAATGTCAGAATATTCAAAAATAGACTGAAAGAATTCTTAATTGAAAAGTGCTGCTACTCACTAGATGAATTTTGATAATTTTTATGGATGCATGTGTGTGTATGTGTACTTATTTATTTACAGTATAGTATTTTGTATTATTTATTTGTTTTCTCTGACATAATACGTACTAGACAAACTGTTTCGTCCAAAGTGTACTCCATTACATGGTTTTAGTTTTCCTTTTTCTGCGTTACTATGTAACAATTTTCATACTGTGTTATATCTCATAATTTTGGTATATGCATTCTGTGTTTTTTGACATGTTTGTCCATTTATATTTCCCTGTGAATATGTAAAATGGTAAACGAATAAAGTATCTATCTATCTTTCCTTGAAAATTTTTTTCTTGAAATTGCTGAAGAGTTGACGAAATGGCATTTTGGGGGCAGATTCTACCAATAAAAAGGCTACCTATGAACATTTGTTTAATTTTGTTGTGATCTTTTAAAGGGAAAAAACATGCAATCCCTATTCCATTTTTTACCAGAAATTTTTATCGAAACAGAATTTCTCAAAATATGTGTTGAAAAGAACGATTCATTGCAAAACTTTTTTAACTCGTGTGTTGTGTACGTAAAAGCAATAGTTTCCCAATAAAAAAATAAAAAACAACATTTTGCATGAACGGATCTTCTGTAAATGGAATCGAAAAAATATAGTAGGTGGCTGTCACGTTTTGTTTGCACAACTTGTGACTTCAATCGTAGTATTTTAAAATTATTCCGCTTGTTTTGACTTTTAATGTAGGCATGTACCAGTACCATGTTTTGTTTTAATAAAATATCAAATTAAAAATACAAACAAAACAAAATTATGTGTATTACAACAAAGAAAAAGGCAACAAGATCAAACGGAACGGAGTTATAAAAACTGCTCGAAATGACCACCTCCAACCATTAGACAGGAATCAAGTCTTCGTCCCATAGACTGGCGCAAACATTGTTGAAATATTCCTGGTGTGTTTTGGATTGTCACGCAGGCTGCAATGATGCGATTCCTTAAATGATTCACACATTCAATGGGGGTCGTATGAACCAAGGACTTCAGTGACCCCAGATGCAAAAGTCCAAGGGGTTTAAGTCTGGATATCTGGGAGACCAAGGTTGAGGTCCTGCTCTGCCTATCCAACGATTTGGATACACGTTGTCCAAGTACTGACGGAGCAGTTATGCTGAAATGGATAGGCGCACCATCCTGCATAAACCACAATCGTCGTCGAACAGCTAGTGGAACATTTTCAAGTAAAATGGGAAGCTGCTCCTGGAGAAAATTTGTATAGGATGCCCCAGTTAGCCTTAACGGTAGAAAATACGGGCCAATAATATTTTCGCCAATAATTCCGATCCACACGTTAAGTGAAAATTCATACCGACCTTCTTGAAATGCATGTGGGTTATCTTCGGCCCATAGATGATTGTTATGGAAATTTGTAATCCCTTGCCTTGAAAAATTGGATTCATTTTGTGTAATAATTTGAAGACTCCATTGACAAAAGTCTACTCGATGGGGAAAATCTCGCGGCAAAAGTGCCTGAACTCATTGAATATGGTATTTGAGGATACAATTGGTGATCCTTGAAAATTTTCCAGATTAGTTTATTGCTAACATTAAGAGTGTTAGCAATTTGTCTTGTACTTAATTCCCGACGATCTTCAATCATATTGAGAACCTCTTCTTCCAGTGCCACCGTTCTTGTTACTCGTGGACGACCACAATCAGTTGTTCGTTTTTTAAAAGTCTCTCTTTCACAGAGGCAAAAGTGCCTGAACTCATTGAATATGGTATTTGAAGATACAATTGGTGATCCTTGAAAATTTTCCAGATTAGTTTATTGCTAACATTAAGAGTGTTAGCAATTTGTCTTGTACTTAATTCCCGACGATCTTCAATCATATTGAGAACCTCTTCTTCCAGTGCCACCGTTCTTGTTACTCGTGGACGACCACAATCAGTTGTTCGTTTTTTAAAAGTCTCTCTTTCACAGAGACGTTGGTGAAGATGTGCAAAAATTGTGTGATGAGGTATCACGCGCTGAGGATACATATCTGCATAGAGCCGTCTAGCTTCCAAAGAATTTCCATAGGCACGACCATACATAAAATGCATATCGGCCATTTCAGCGTTAGTTTAATTATTCATATTGAAGATTCAAAAGACAATTGAACTTTTCACTACCACTTAGAAATCAAAGTGACTTGGCAGCCACCTACTAGATTTTTTCGATTTTAAAATACTACGAATGAAGTCATAAGTTGTGCAAACAAAACGTGACAGCCACCTACAAGATTTTTTTCGATTCCATTTACAGAAGATCCGATCATGCACAAAGTTGTATTTTATTTTTTTATTGGGAAACTATCGCTTTTACGGACATAACACACGAGTTGAAAAAGTTTTGCAATGAATCGTTCTTTTCAAAACATATTTTTAAATTGAGAAATTTCATTTCTTCAAACAGTTCTGGAATAGGGGTTGCATGTTTCACCCCTTTAAAAGATCACAACAAAATTAAAAAAATATTCATAGGTACCTTTTTTACTGGTAGAACATGTCCACAAAATGCCGTTTCTTCAACTAAACTATAACAAAAAACAACATTGAAATATATATTTTTTATTTGTGTGTGACTGCCCCATTCTCCCCTCCCCCCATTAGGGAAAAAGGTGTTACAAACTATGAACATGTGTCAAAAAACACTGAGTTCAGTTGGAGGAGGTAAAAACTATCCCAACATTTTTGTATATTTTTTCTTGACTTTTTGACCAAAGATTTTCAAACAAAAAGAGTATGTGTCAAATCGATAGTAGTAACTGTTTTTTAAATTAAAGGTAATATTTTTAGAATAATATTTTTGAAATGCATTTACATTTTACACCTTGATTTTCTCGAAAACAGCTGCTCCTATCGACTCGACACATGAATAGGTACTTTTTTGTGAAAAATTTTCATAATTTTCGATATTTCGAAAAAATTACATCTTTACCATAAAATATAACCCCTATAAATCGTATTTAACTGAATCGCTACCAATATACATATAATATGGCACAAAATTTATCAATAGCACATAAAAAACTTGAAAATAGAGACAACTATCAGAATCTTGCACCCACAATAATATTCTAGAAGCCCTAAAGTTGTTTTTTTTTAACTAGGGTGAGTGCACTAATAGTTGACCGATTAAGAGCTTTTTTGATAAAATAACTTATAGATACTAAAATATCAACTTTTCATGAAAACCAAAAATATGTACAAGAAGAACCAAGGTTTGGAATTCCTAATATTATGTACAAACTTGAATAGAACGGTAAAATGTGGTTAAGAGAATATATGACTGAAAATAAGTCATAAATTACCAGTAATTTATCAGCAAGAATTAGTTCTTGACCACAATATTACCCAGTGGTTGGCCACTTGATGAAATCAAATGAAACAAGTTTTTAAGCAAAACTGTAGATTTATAAATATAAAAAACAAGTTTTGATTTTCAAACACAATCTCAAAAAACAATGATAATTTTTAAACTCAAATCTTTCCCAAAAATACTTAGTTTTTCTATTTTTTAACGAGTTTTGAACTTTTTCAGTTTCATTTTTATTTTCTTTTATTTCAGTCTTACTCTCAATTTCTCCTTTTACAGTTTCATTATCATTAATAGTTTCATTTCCCAATTCTATATGGATGTCTTTTCCTTTATCGTGTTATAGGCATCTTTTTTTCAAGTTTCTCCAAACATCATATAATTATTTTGCTGACTCATCCACGACTCATTTCCCCGTTTCTTCTTTTTTAAACTGTTCCCATCCTTTTGTGGAATTAGGTGAATCCCAAAGTTCGCGAAGCGTAGTGCACACAAAATGCATTTTCCATGCTTCTATTTTCTAATAAAAGTGAAAAAGTGGCTTTGTTCAATCAATATTATCAAAAACAACTCTTTCTCGTTTACTCTTTGAATTCCCATACAGCCTTTCCGTTTGTCTAATATTGCTAACAGCCTGTTGCAATTGTGCTTCTGTATATTTGAAAAATCTCCTAGTTTCAGTTTATTTATTCTGGAAAATATAGTGGTTTTACTAAACCTATAAATATAAAGGGAACAACCTGATATAAAGTGAAATGTTTGCATCAGTTGTTGACAATGACCAAAAATCCCTAGGTGACCACTACAAAACTGTGGTCAATTACTAGATCCGCTTTAAAATAGGAATATTTTTCAATTAAAAATAAACCTTTCACTCCTACCCAAAGCAATAAAACAGACAAAGATGTACAACTATTAATTCCTTTGGAATACCAGTAGTTCCAAAGTGGTCAATTACTGGAGCTACAACAAATATTTTGTTCTAGTAGTTAACTATATGAATTAAAAAAGTGAATATACACATTGCAACAAAATGAGTACAATGAAAATAGTTAATTATTCATCTAGCAACTAGTACATCTAATATGTTTTCAATAAAAGTATCGACATGAACGGATGATTTGAGATTACTAAAAGTTTCAACTTCATGCTTATTGCCACATCACCTGTTTACTGTCAGTGAAAGACGAAAAATGTGTAAACATGAAGTGACCTACTTATCGCGAAATTTATTTGGGTTAGTTGTGACATCTACTAGATCAAAGTCCCATTCAACATTTAAAAACATAGGCAACCAAAAAAACAATATATTATCCTTATTGGACAATTACCGGGTGCTGGTCAACTACCGGTGCCACAAGCCTATCATTGAAAGTTGATTTTTACATTATATTTATTAAGTATCAAAACAACAGTTTTTTGTCTACAGAACGTAAAATCCATTTACATCC
The DNA here is from genome assembly GCA_018342105.1 of Gonioctena quinquepunctata. Classification (NCBI taxonomy): domain Eukaryota; kingdom Metazoa; phylum Arthropoda; class Insecta; order Coleoptera; family Chrysomelidae; genus Gonioctena; species Gonioctena quinquepunctata. The sequence continues at coordinate 164,281 of JAFIRS010001835.1, read as the reverse complement.
AGGATGTAAAAGACTTTTACATCCACCTATAAAAATCAATAACATTATAGATAATAGAATCAGTTCGCCACTTTATTATTATCAACAGAAACATAAATTTGAACAATCAGTCATTAATTAATCAATGTAATTAACAATCAATTTAACAGTAAATCATTTCTTTTAATGTTTAAATTTAAAGTCGTATTTGTACAATTGTGATAACTGACTCCATAGGCCAATCAATAGAGATTTTCTGCTCTATTGATTCTGTGACAAAAATACTACCAGGAAACCCGACTGTGCCATCATACGAAAGACGGTTCGTAGTTATATCCTGTTATGTTTCCTACTCGCAACTGTCATCGCTTAATTTTTTATAATAATTTAAAAGCATTTTTTTTTATTTTTAATCGTTTTTGACTTGCAACTTGAAAACTAATGAAGCAATCTCGATACTCTCAATGGACGAATTGTAGAGGCTCAGCGCGACTCGATCGGATCATTACCAACGTAGAAAAATCGGAAAAATCTGCATTTTTTTTTTTACTTCATAACTCCGGCATTTTTCAAGTTGTAGTGCAGCTTCCCTCGACATAGTAGTGATTAATATGTACTTTATGTGTGAAAAACTCAGGCGCTGTCGGATCATTAGCATAAATGCGATCTGAATTTTTTAATGCACTTTATTGCAGCAGACCTGGATGCGTCATAGGTGGTACGATTCCAATTTTTCAAAAAGATTTCGAGAGTAGAAGTATGGTACTACAAAACGTGATCCTCATTTTGCGTTAAAATGCTGCAAAATAGGTGAAAAATACTTGCAAACATGACCGAAAATGGGCGAGTGCGTGAAAGCGGCTGAGTAGTGATGGTAGAGCAGCAGACGCGGAGAAGCGTATGTATATCAATACAAGCGCGCTGGGCCCGTTTTGAATCTGCTGCTCTACCCCCACTCATGTGCCGCTTTCATGCACTCGCCGGTTTTCGGTCATGTTTGCAAGTATTTCTCACCTATTTCGCAGCATTTTAACGCAAAATGAGGATAGCCATTTTGTAGTACTATACTTCAACTCAAAATCTTTTAGAACTCTTGAAATCGAATCACCTATGACGTATCTAGGTCTGCTGCAATAAAGTGCATTAAAAAAATGAAATTGCAATTATGCCAAAACTAATAATCTAACAGTGCCTGAGTTTTTCACACATAAAGTTTAGTTGAACCATTTACAATTGCAGAAGCATAAAAAACAAGTTTCGCAGTCTTGAAGCGGAATCCTTTGGACAGCATAGGCGGAGATATTTAAATATTTTAAAAAAACGTTGAAATAAAAAAATATGCCATAAACGAGGAAGTATGTATCAATAGGCAATCGGATCATAATTTCATTTTCCTATGGTCGAAAAAAAAGCCATATTTTCCAAAAAAACACAACAGAACTATAAAATGTTCTGAAACCCATTGCGATCCCAGACCAGAGACGCTACTGGCTTTATTTATTCAGACCTCTTGAAACACAAATGTTACTCATGATTTATTAGTTTTCTTGGCCTCTCAACGTATCGACACACCTACAAGCATTATCATTGGCTTGCGGTCCGTTTTGATTGGCTCACGCGAATCTGCTGTAGAACTAGACAGCTGTCACTCAAACCCACGTTGACTGTCGGCTCTGGTGATCTTCTTTTGAGCTTCCGTTCGGCGACGGAGAATGTTTACGAGTAGTACACATTATTTTTCGTTCCGTTACTTCGCATATACGATCCCCAGATAACACAGGATATCCTATGGATATCCATTTCATGTCCAATTCTGGTCGGGATATCCCTGGATTTGAAATGGACATCCATAAGATATCCGTCGACGGATTTGAAATGGATATCCTTCAGAAGATATCATATGGATGGCCATAAGATATCCGGAGCAAATATGGATAAGTTTAAATTGCAAGATTGATTTTTATTGTGTCAATTTCTGAGTTTCTTTCATGCTCGTACATATGGATTAATTTTTTTGGAAAAATCTCATGTTTCGTTTTTCTACTTGATTTGAAATGGATATCCATCGACGGATTTGAAATAGATATCCTTCAGAAGATATCCTAGGGATGGCCATGAGATATCCAAAGCAATCATAAATGAATTTGAACATTCTCGTAGATACACAAATTGTACCTTTGTCGCGGGGACCCTCTGCGACCACAGAACAGATATACATGTGTCTGCGACAGGCCATACTATACGCATAACGTATTATTACTGGCGACGTCTGTCATTTTATTTTGTTGAGGAAGGTCATATTAGTCATGTCATAGCACTGAATCCAAACAAAAGACATGTTTTTTTTCTATTTTCCTTCGTTTTTGATACCCTGTTGGTCTGGACCTAATGGTTTTCATCTATAGCAATTGATTGTTTCCAAAGGGAATTATATATTGGCCGAATACAGGTAAATATATGAATTGAAAAGGACATAACCTATAAAAATCCATTATTTCCAATGCATTTATGTGTTTGCTGTTTGAGTTTCAATATTTTCAGAAATGCTAAAAAGCAAGTCGTTACATTTGCCACAATACACGAGTTTTTCAAATGTCACAGTGCCCAGATTAAAAATGGTGTGAATGCCTACAACAGTGGACATGTGATGAAGATGATTCATCAGTAGATTCGAACATTTTCCTATTGATTGCACTGAAAAAATGAATCTTTCGGAATAATATTTGGGAACTGGATCGAAATTCAAAGCTGCTGTAGGTAAGTTGTATGTTTTTCTATTCCTTTTTCTAGAACTCTTTTTTTAGGTACCTAAATGAAATCTCAAAAATATGACTTTGTGGAACGATGCCTTTCTTCCATGCTCACTAATAAAATAAACTGGACAACTAAAACTGGCTGAATTATCACTAGGTGAAAAGCCCATTCAGTTGTTCTGTTTATTTGATAATAATTTGTATTGCCTCAAAACAGACTGCTAGTTCAGTGAGAATGCAAAATTTCCAAGAAAAGTTTATGTCAATAATGCTTGTATATATATATATGTATATATATATATATATATATATTATCAACATCAATATTCGAATTCAAAAGAAAGCATAATATTTCTCATTATTTTTTTGTAGATTTTAACATCAATTATACCCGTGAATATATACATATCATTTCAGAAGCGGCTGACCTCAGCGATTCGACGGAAAATAAAAAAGCTACTGAAGAAGCCATCTAAGCTTGGCTGAGAAGGGCCAAACAAAGGCATCTCTCATCTTCTAGAATAAAGGAAACACCTGATGGACGAAGAAAATAGCATTTTATTTTTTCTGTAACTTTATTTTTATGATTATTCTGCATTTAATATTTTCATTCTGTTTTCATTTTAGAGTTTACATATACATTTTATTTGTTGATAACCCCAAAGTTTATGAAAATTTTTTTTGATACCAGAGTTTTTAATACATTTTTTTTTGTTCAATACCATTATTTCATTTCCCTCCAGATCGCTATTACTATATTTTATCTTCGATAGATATCCCCGAAGAATATTTTTAGAATATCTCTCAAGGAATCTTTCAGATAGCTTTTGAATATCCCTGAAGGATGAAGTATATCTTATGGATATCTTTGAAAGATATCTTATGGACATCTCTGGAGGATATCTTATGGATATCCTTGAAGGATATTCTATGGATGTACAGGTTGTTCCACTTTGGACATCCATCGGATGTCCATAAGATGTCTTTTAGATATAATTGGATGTCCATAGTATATCCATAAAATTCATGAAGGATGTCCAATGGATATCCATAGGATATCCATGTGTTATCTGGGTCGTGAAAGCGAAGTGAGTTTTTGATTTGCTCCTTATAGAAACAGCTTCTGCAATTGAAAATGGTTAAACTTTACATATCAATCACTACTATGTCGTGGAGAGCCTGCTTCAAAACTTGTCGGTGTTATGAATTGAAAAAAAAACGCAGATTATTTCCGGTTTTTCTCCGTTACTAATACTCCGATCAAGTCGGTGCCTGGGCTCATTTTCCTTGCATTTTGATTCTCTACAATATCAATATTGCTTCATTAGTTTTCAAGTTACAAGTCAAAAACGATAAAAATAAAAAAATTGCTTTTAAATTATTATAAAAAATTAAACGATGACAGTTGCGAGTAGGAAACATAACAGGATATAACTACGAACCGTCTTTCGTATGATGGCACAGTCGGGTTTCCTGGTAGTATTTTTGTCACAGAATCAATAGAGCAGAAAATCTCTATTGATTGGCCTATGGAGTCAGTTATCACAATTGTACAAATACGACTTTAAATTTAAACATTAAAAGAAATGATTTACAACAAATTAAGCAATGTCAGTTGGGAGTAGGAAACACAACAGGATGAAACTACGAACCGTCTTCCGTATGATGGCACAGTCGGTTTCCTGGTAGTATTTTTGTCACGAAAAGTCTCTATTGATTGGTCTATATGTGAAGTTGTTTATACCGGTGTCCTTCAATAGGTATTGAAGTAATACAAATAATAATGGACAAGGAACTTGATTATAGGTACAGTAAATTGTTCCATGTCGATACATGGATATCGTACAACGCTAAAGTGAAAAGTTTTAAACCCTTAAAGAAACAGAAATCTTCGAAGAAGAAATAGAAGTTATTCAAAAACTGTTTAAGGGACACTTTTCAGTTACGTGGAAAACATTCCTAAAAAAGTACAAAGAACAAAAACAGAAAACACCAGAGATGGAGGTCGACACCACGCACACCCCTCCAAATGTAAAGAACACCCAAAAGTATGGGTGCTTCGCCACTCCCCCAGAGTCCTAAACTGGATTTCTCAGATGAGCAACTTCAAGACATGACACTGAAAATAATCGAGGTGAAAGAAGAAGATTGCCTTCTGGAGTAATAATAGGCGGAGAACACAAAATACCATTATTTCAAACGGTAAAGAATTCAATGAACACAAAAGAGTATAAGGAAAAATATTATCCTTATATGGGGGACTTCATATCAAACGAGGAACATCATTACATCTCTCTAGGTTTATGGTCCTTGCTTCCTGTCGGCGCCTTCGGCCATCAACATCATTACATCAATTAAGATGCATATTTTGCCTACATCTCTAACTCAGAGTCAAGGGAAATTCTATAAATGACGATAAAAAACCGTTTCTGCTGTCACACGCGATCAAGTAGACGCATCTAAAGTCGTGAAAGAAGTACAAGAGGAACTAAATGTAGGATTGCTTACAAACATTCTAACATGCCAGAAATAAAGCAACTCACAGGAAGAGAAGCCCTTGCCATGTTTCTTGAAGCAAAACTCACCAGAAACCAATATAATATCATTAGAAATTGTTGCAAAAGTAGGTTTCCGTCCTACAAGAAACTTCAACTTGCAAAGCAGGAGTGTTATCCTCAAAAAGAAAACATAATAGTCACAGATACTATTGCAGAAACTAAATTGTATTATTTACTTGATCACACTGCCACTCGTCTTTTGGAAGGTCATAAAGAAGTTTTGGAAATTCAAAAACCGGAAGGTATAAGAAATATGAACTTAATATGCAAATGGGATATGGATGGATCCGCACAATCAGAATACTAGCAAATGTTCAGTAGTGATCCAAATGCTAAGGATGCTGGTATTTTTATTTCGTCTCTATTAGGTACCTATACGATTGATATCGAACACACCAGAAGAACAACAACCAATCGTTATGTAGCAAAATGAAGATCATCATCGACACGATACTGCAGACCCATAAAATTCATTTTTGAACACAAGACTCCTCAGGTAGCAAAAACAGAGGCACAACTAATACGTGAATAAACTGAAGAGTTGCGTCCAGTGACTTTACTAAATAAATAACAATGAAGTTAAAGTGAATTTCATCATGTTATTTACAATGGTGGACGGGAAGATTTGCAACTCCATCACAGAAACAACTTCCACACAACGATGCTTTTTATGTGGGATCACATCAAAAGATTTCAATGATGTATGCGAACACATACATCCTAAGCTCTGACATCTGCCTCAGATTGAGGTTACGTTAGGTTGTTGTTTTGAAGCAGGATTTTTTCGATATGTGTCGAAAATGAGTGATTTAGTTTTCGTGGTTTATGTTGTCTGAAATACAATCTTATCGCATTAGTCCACTTTGTAATCTACTTTCACTCAGTTACCGTAAATTTGTGGGTCTCAGTCTAGAGAAATACACGAATATCGACGTGATTCACGTTTGCATTGCAGAGAGCAGGCGTTGTAAATCACAGTCTAAGTTACGCGGAGTATTACGGATGGTGTGACGTCAGCATGAGGACTGCGTACGGTCACCCGCTCACAGTCTAAGTACCTCTGCAGGGAATAGGAATTGGGGATTTTACGTCTAGTCATTTTGAGTGTTTACAGTAGCCGAAAATAGCGCTGAAAAAACAATTCGTTGGTCCTCTGAAAATATTTGAGAATCGCATTTTGATTTTGGATTCGTGTTCGGGATGCAATACGTAAATGCAAACGGCATATTGTTAATTTAGCCCAAATCGAACTCGTTCATATGAAATAAGAAATAAAGGAGAACTCCGAGCAACCTGGACATCGACATGAGGGTGAAAGTTATCGAACTTGGTCGTTGGGTAATCCATCTTTTTCTGCCTTTTGAGCACTAATATTTCAAAAGGATTTTTTTTTATTTTTTTATTTACAATCAACTGTTAGCGATAGTGCAGCAAGTTAGTCTACACCCTGTATAACACATTTCAAAAGTGGTGAATGAAATTAGTAGTAATCCTGAGCAACTCTCATAACAAAGAAAAACTTAAGATAAGATATAAACTCATACCTACCACTTTCAAGATAGTGATGAAAGTGTTTATGGAATTCTATACCGTTTTTAGGTGTTCATGAACAAAGCGTTTTGCCAGGCCTGTGGTCGAACGTACTCTCATAATTTTTATAAAGCAAAACATCATGATAATTCCCCACAACACTGATGCCTATTCAACATATAACTTATCAGTTTGTTCTTTTAAATTTGAGATTGCGGTAACTGTATCAACGTTTCAAGATAAATACGAAACCGGTCGTGCGCAATTAATGATATATGTATTTTATTTTTAAAACAACGCATTTCCACAATAATTCGTAATCAATAAATTATGAGAGTAGCCTTGAACAAAAATATCGTCGAATATTAAAAATGATTAAAAGTGAGTGGGTGGTAACTATGTGAACAGTAATGAACAAAACAATTAAAATCGAATATCTCCAAAACACTTATACGTGTTCGTGGAACATTTTTTATATGAAATGTATTGAATAGCATCTAAAAAATATTCCACGTACCAGGTCAAAAAAGGAAAAAAAAATTTCCATTGAGAATGAAAAACTTATTCCTCAAGACTGCTAACTACAAATACCTATACAATAGGTGTATATTGGAAGTAATATCCATCGAAAAAACCACTACTTCCCTGGCTAATGCACCTTCGGTCGTTGGATTACATCCGATGGATAAACTTGCAATGTCCTACAAACAAGGTACTTTTCAAATGTTTGTTGCGAAATGCTGACCACCTGAGACTGGTTTAAGGGTAGCAGAGCCGGATTAAGAGGGGGGCAAACGGGGCTGCAGCCCCGGGGCCTCCACAAGAGAGGGGCCTCCACAATATAAATTTTTAGGTAAAATTTCCTAACAAATACCGAAGGATATGCAAAATTATATATAAAAAATCTGACAACGAAAGAGCAGTTCACCCACTTTTTCCTCTCATTTTTCGTTTTAAACATTCAAAAACATGTTTCGTATTCTTGTCAAAATCCATGGTTAATATTAATCTTCGATCTGATGAATCATGTGTATATGCGAGAAACAATCACCAAGTAAAACATCATACTATTATACAAAATATTATATCGTATCGAAATTAGCTGTAAAAACAAGAACAATTGAATTAAAAAAAAAATATATATTTTTTTTTTTATCAAATGAAGGATTTTCTGTCGATGTATTCTTCGAATGGCACAAGCGATCTAGATACACAATGAAATTCAATAATCATAAGCAAAAGAAAATAATATTTCAATTTATGAATATGATTGCATCAAATTATTTATAAGAGCCCTGTGCGCATTCCATAATAGAACAAAAGTTCAATTTCTGTTGACTATTTTTCTGCCGATTCTATAAACACTTTGCCTGTCTATACCTGCTTTTCCTATTTATTGGCGTTGACAAGTGTCCGCTGAGTGGCGCGCTTGTAACAGAGAAATCCCCGAAATCTGAAAGTGTGAGTCTAATGCCTGAATGCACCGTTTGTCAATTCTAACTCTAGTTCCCAAATCCCGTTTTTGTAATCTTTGGCCCGTAGCTATGCACCGTCAGCAGATTAAATAATCCAGATTGGAAATCTGATAACGTTGGTATTGCAAGATTTTTTGATAGTTGGAAATGATGAAACGTCAATATTGTCAGTTTCGATTTTTATTTTCAAAATGACTGATGGGGAAAACACAAAAAGAATCCCCAATTTTTTCTCGGGAGAAAAGCAGAGTCTCATGAGGGTACTCTTAAAACACGCTAATATCATCGAGGACAAAAAAATAAACAAAGTTTCCAATAATGATAAATCTCAAGCTTGGAAGCGAGATACGGAAGATTTCTGGAAACTGTGGTCTGATGGCAGCCAATAAAACCTCCGATTGTACTTTGATGCCCCGCACAAGAATACAGACGCAATGTGGTCAGGTATTGGTTCATTGGGGTTAGACTATTATTTCTAAAATAAATAAGATAGTAGATAGATACCTGCGATGACCTAGATATCCTCGATATCATCTTTGGTTTTCCTCGTCTACGAAAAGAGTGATTATTTCGACACTGGACAATTATAAATTTTTTCGAAGATTTCGACTTACAGAACCTACAGATCTCATCTTCCTGAAAAACATAGAAGACGAAATTGAATTCCAAAATGATTTGTAAGTTGATGAATGCAAGGGACTGTCTGTCTACAACTTATTTTATAGAGAATGCTCCTTGGCTACATAAATAGTTTTTCGGTGATTTGAGGTGTAGTGGTATAACGGCTACTAATTTCGTCCTCCATTTTACCCAGAAATAATGAAGAACTTGCAAAAAAACTCAACACTCAAAATATTAGACGTCATTCGCTAAACCACGCTTCGTTGACCGATTAGAAAATCTGAAGCTTAAACCAGATTTTTCTTGCGGTGCATAATAAACAATAATCTAATCCAGGTTTCCGTAACTAATCCGCGAAATTAGCCTACGGTGCATACGGGCGCAAGAGAATGTAAATGTAAATCCTTCTGAAGAGGTCTCTATCTATCTATCTATCTAAGATGTTCTACTATCAAATTCTCGAAAACCAAAATTTCAGAGCTACATTCTCAAACATTGAAATTACAGTGATTATTTTTAGACATTGCTAGAAACCAATGGAAACGTTCAATTCAAATAATTCATATACGTTTTGGCCAATCAATAGTGGGAATATTCTACCTAGAAAATTGTCGCGGGAATAATTTGAGGTATTTTGTTTTTATTGTCTGACAACCTATATTTTTAATTTGAGGTCTGTCTTCAATTCGCATGAAAAGTGTGAAATGAATCAAAACCGGTTTAGAACATTATATAATTTTGCAAGGAAATGTGTTCATGATCGTAACATCAAAAAATAATCTAAAGAATACCACACGAGAGTTCGATATAGTAGAAAATAATTATCTAGATTTCTTTCTCAAACTTGTTGGCAATAGCCACTCGAGCCAGTTGGTCTCTCTTGTCTATTGCCTGGCAACAAGTTTTCGAAAATCTGTCGAATTATTTTCACTCTCTTGTGATATTACAACTGAGAATGTGATGATGTCAAATTGCACTGGAAAGCGCTCATTTTTTAAAATGAAAAAAATAGGCTAATTACGATGAGACAAAGCCGCCTATCAAAGTTATCGCATCTTAGCATTGAGAATGATTTTCTCCGGATGCTGGATTTGACCGAAATCATCAATGATTTTTCGTCGAAAAAAGCTCGCAAGAATCCCTTTGTTTACGCTGTAAATTAATTTATTTCTTGTATTTTATTATACCTACATATGCTCGTGTCGAAATAATTTGATTTGTTCCGCAATAAATAAAAAAAAAACTTGTTTGAAAAATAATTATTTTTGTCATATGATCACAGCTTTAACTTCCTCAACAAATTTCCATCGTCCATATTCTCTTAACTTTATTTCTGTTACAAATAATAGTTCGCTAGTTGATCTTTCAGCTCATACACTTTATGTTTTTCTTCGTTTCAATCTATCATTGCTCTCAGAAATTTTTTAGGGGGTCTTCCGCCATCTTGCTTGGCAATATTCTTTATAACAAAAAAACAGGCGCGTTTCAAGCCAAATATATTATTTCTTCTTAAAATATGGCTCATTTCTTTTTTTACGAAGTAGAAAAACTCAAAGTTATCTCCACATTTTAATATCGCAATCGATTAGTTATGTGATGGTAGATTAGTAAATGACCATCGATTAGTAGTAGTAGTAGTAGTAGTAGTAATAGTAACCTATATAGGTTCATCATCAGCTGAATGTAAAATTACGGAGAAGAAAAAGTGATGGGGAAAACCATTAATTATATGTCACAATTACATGTTCAAAACAGACAACAAAGAAAATGTTTGCCATTCAGAAAATTATTTCCCTTTTTTCTTCTAGGGAGGCTAAAGCCATTAGCCGATCTAAAAGGATCCAACCGCATGTGGATCAATGATAGTAATGAGTGGTAAATGAACAATCACCACTCAACAACTTGATCAAAAAAATTAGTAGTGTTCCTGGGTGGTATAGGGATAGGGATTTTTTTATTGTATGAAAAGATATCCCCCTTAAATTAAAACTCGGATGATATTAAAAAAGTTCGATTCTATTACGTTTTAAACGAGACACCCGGCATATATTTCTGATTGACTATGAAGCTGTTGTGTTATATTCCGACCTTTCAAATTGAACAATCCCATTGGCAATTCAAATTAAGATGACAACGCTGAATTGACGATTTTCAAGTAAATCTATATAATAAAAATGAGTCTCGATTCTTTGTAAGCGAAAACGTGAGAACGGCTGGACCGATTTGGCTAATGTTCGTAATGGATGGTTATTACGGAAAAAAATTAGGAAACTTGCCCGGAAATAGGAAAATTCGGGTATATAAGAAATTTGGCGCAGAAAAAGACTATCAAGTCATTTATTACCAAAGAGGTAATCATTGTCGCCTACCAAGCAGAAGGTCACAGGAACGAATCCCGGTTTTATTTAATAAAAACAACGGCCGATTTGGCTAATTGTTTTTTTGAATGTTCGTAATACTCCGAATAAGGTTTTTAGATAAAGAAAGGATTTTTATAAAAGTTATTAGAAATTTCTTTGTACTGGAAAAGTTTTCAGGGATATATAATATCTAATAAAAATTAAGGTCTGTTTGTGTTGGTAAGCTCATAGCTTGAGAACGGCTGGACTGATTTGGCAAATTTTTTTGGGAAAACGGAAATAACGGGAATTCGGGATAACAGGAAAACGGAATATCGGGAAAACGAGATAATGGGAACACGGGATAATGGGAAAACGGGAAGCGGGTAGAGTCATAGGCATGGCACAACACAAAAAAAAACATAGGAAAAAATCAATTCTACGCAGACGAGAGTTTTCAGGGAAAATTTTTTAGGGAATATAGAAATTTGGACAGGACAACGTAAGGAATCAGATAGTTTCAAATAAATACTACTCATAAGAATACTATTTGTCATTACTCCATCAAGACATTAACTTGAGATTAAAATGAAGTAAAATAATATGTATTGGACCCTTAAGTTTAATATAAATAGCAATATTCTAATACAAGCGTCTTCGTCTGATCCAAGGGTATATATATAATATATATATATATAATATATATATATATATATATAATAACTCTGAATTTGAAATAAACTTAGTAGAGAGGATATTCCTTGAGGTTGCAGTCAAATTTAATGGCCAGTGAAAAAAAAACTCTTTCTTATTTTGTCAAGCTTTCGAAAATGTTATTTTCATTATCAAGACAGCTGTGAAAAAAGGAAAACACAATTGTGAAATGCAATTTTAAACAAATTTAAAGAACTTACTAAGGTGAGGTTAAGTGAAGACAGCGATCTAATCACCATTGTGTGATTGAGGAACTTTTCAAAATCATATCACTATGAAGCACTACTAGTAATATATATATATAAAATTAAACAATTGTAAAAGCACATATTGTTTAGGAACATAATTTAAACAATTTAAAATTTGACAGGACAATTACCACATGGTTAAAGCATGACTGAAAATGGAAATGGTGGATGACAGGAAATGCAAGACAGAAAGTGTCAAGTGTCATATGTCAAAGTCAAACTGTCATGGGAGAAACATGTGTTTTGTCCACAAAACAAAAGGAATAGTACCAATCTATATGACAAAATTGATAAATGAGAGAAAAAATCAAGAAATACTAAGCAGTTTTTTTCTTTCAAAACTTCTTAGAATCAAGTTTAACAAGTAATTGTAAATTAATTTTAAAACAAAAGGAATAGTACCAATCTATATGACAAAAATTGATAAATGAGAGAAAAAATTGTCATTTCTTTCAAACGGAACGTACTGCCCCAGAAGGAGGGTAATGTTTTCCGAGTGTATGTATGTCTATTTCTTTGGTACGCTCAACGGCTTGACTTAATATATGCGGTATCGTTAGATTCGTCTTGATTGTGGGAGTGATATAGGGTATAATATTCAAATAAGCGTCAGCTCAACTATACAAAAGATTCGAATTCTTATACGCGCGCGCGGGTGTCGGCTTGGCAGGGGCTGCCTGTTGAGGTGAGCGATTCGTGAGGGCAGACTTCGTTGACGGTTGTCTTTAATTTGCTTTTTTCAGCGCTGCCACATAATGCGACATAATTAGTAATTATTAATAGGTATTCTATTATTTGGGTACGAAAATATTGTTCTATTTGAAATACAAATGAAGTTAAATTTATACAAATAAGTAAACCCATTATTTAGGTAACTATAAAAATATTATAGGGATTAAAACAACTTGTTTATTAATAACTAAAAAGTTTAAAATAAAAAATATTATTAAAAACAAGACTGCCCAAAAATTAATTATCTGATAACTGAAAGAGAAAAGCAAGCTCGATAATCTATATAATTTTGTTTCAGCAATGTAAAATGCATCATGCAACGTTTTCTTTCAATATATACTAAATAAAATGATAAAATATACTATAATATAACTTGAATGTTATAAGGTACTGCAGGCTGGGTCAAACAAAAATTACAAAACATATTCACTTAAAGACCACCAAACATATTTTGGTTATTGGTTTGTCCCCGCTTGCAATACCTTTTAACATTCAAGTTATATTTATATTATGCTTTGTCATTGCCGACGAACTATTTGAAAGATTTTCAGCAGATGGTTAGTATAGAGAAATGCAGCTCAGATCTCAAATCGGGAGTACCTCAAGGTTCTATACTCGGCCCGTTATTGTTCTCTATATACACTTCACACTTGTCAAGTGCATTTATACGCTGATACTCGAATATATGATGGTTTTCCTGCTGAAATGGCAGCAAATGCTTGTGACCTTATCATTGCTGATCTAAACAGATTTGTTGACCTCGCTACGGACCATTGTTTATTTATCAAATCTTTGGTCCAAAACATCCTCGTTCCATAGTGACTAATTCTGCAAATATCTCTATTCAAAATGCATTGTTACTGAAGCAAAAAACCTTGGTGTCTTGATGGATGTAGAGCTCAGATTTGAAAAGTTCGTAAATTGACTTCTACAACGTGACTACTCGGCACTGAAAATCATTTATGCTAACCGATGTTTTCTGCCTTATCACGTGAGGAAATCCTTATGAGACTCGTTGGTGCTCTCAGTCTTCAACTATGCGGATGTTCTTTATGTCAAACCATTCAATATAAAAATAAAATTCAAAAAGTTGTGCATCAGATTAATTTTTCAATAAATTGGTGTATTTCATGCTGTCTGCCTTTTCCATAAAATAATTCTAACAAAAAAGCCTTCATATCTCCATGAAAAATTACAAACCGTACAATTTGAATATTTGATATAAAAATATGATCGCAGTGCCAAAATTCAAAACAGAAATGTTTCGGCAGTCTTTTAGATACCAAATTTGTCAAAGGTATACTTTTCCCACCACGCTTTTAAATTTCATAAAACTAATTATAAATACTATTTACTTTAAATGAAATGAAAAGAGTGATATCTTGTCTAGAATAAGTAAACTACATTATTTATGTCAAGTGTTTGTTCATATTCAAGTTGAAATTATAAACAATAACTATGTACAACAATCACAGGTTTGCTTTTTCTTTTCTCAGGGTTAAGTGCAAGAACATTTTCCGTGGTGCATAGTATAGCAGATAACTTCGCCCTTTATTTCGTGATAACTTGAATATACCAATTATGTTATATATTTTTTCTTATTTTATGAAATAATAAAGACGATATTAGTGTATTTTATTATTTGCTTAAGTAGATTTTGAACAAAAGAACATTTCATGGTGCATTCTACATTGCTGAAACAAAAGTATATAGAGTATCGAGGAGTTTGTTTTTCCCTTTTCAGTTGATAATTTTTTACGCAGTCAGGTTTTTTGTTTTTTAATAATTTGGTTTATTTACCAGAAATTGATTCGCCATTAATCGATGTAAAGTTAAAACCTGTTGCGGCGTTGCCAAGGTATAAGTTAATTTCCTATTTTTGCCAATATAATTGCAGGATCCTTATTCTTGTGTTTTTTTCTACTGGAAATGGACGCAAAAAGGTAGAACTATCGTGTGGGCAGCGGGCGGTCCGCACTGGGACCATTGGAAGGGGAAGGCAATAAAGAAGATGATTGTGGACCCTCTTTTTAGAGAGTTGTAGGTTATAGTTCTCTGGGCAAATTGTTTTTAGGAGCTCGTTCCAATCCGTAACAGTGTAAGGCATAGTTCTATCATTTAATTGGACTAAGGAAATATTTTCTGCAGGTATATTCAAACTTTTGAAGTGGGGGTTGATGGGGCGGAGATGGAAAGAGTTGCTCGTATACTATTTTAGTTTTTCCTACCTTGCCTCGAAACAGGTTTAGGCAGTTCTTCTTTCGTTTCCGAAATATTGCCATTGGCACTTTATATATATATATATATATATATATATATATACGGTGTTAACGAATCTATTAGACAAGTCATAACTTCTAGAATATTAGGTGTATCAAAATAAGATTTGGTATAGGTAAATGGTATGTAAAGAGGAGAGTTTTCGCAAATTTTTCACTTTGCGGTCACTTCCGGTTTCACCGGAAATGTCTCCGCTTTTGAATTTTTAAATGGAATACCCTGTATATTGAAACATTTTTGGATTTCTGAGACAATTCTGGATCAGAATGTGACATTTTAAGGAGTTTTTACGCCTACTTCATTTTTTAGAGTCACTTTTAATAATTTTAATAATCTAGGTGGCCATGATCGGACGTAAACCAATCTGAGGACCTCAGGTGATGTCACAAAACTACAATGGCAAAGTTCCAGTGACTAGTATGATAGATAGGAATAAGACAAGTTGGCAAAATTACATTTTCGTAGCTAACTATTATTTTTCAAATGGCGACCATTTTTTTACAAGCACTTTCCGAAAAAATGATTTTTTGACGAATCTAACGATACTAATTTATTTGCTATTGGATTGAAAATAAGAACATAAATTAAATATTACTAAGAAAAATACTGGATAATAATTTATTTACTTTTGTCAAGTGAGCCATGGATAGCCATGATGCATAATATTTTGCAGTAATTTTTATCAAGTCTTCGTTGGAAAACAAAACACTCAGGTAATGCCAGTGACATAAGCTTTATGAGCAGACAGTAAAAGTTTCTTAATTTTCGTTGAATTTCAGTTTAATTTCTCTTATAATGTATACTCTAAGTGAAAAAGTTGATATGTTATTAATATTTGGAGAATGTCATATGAATTCAAGGAATGCTGCTGAGTTGTATGCTCAGAGATATCCCAATCGGCAACATCCAGCCCATCAGAATTTTCCGTATGTTGAGAATCGTTTTTGGAAAGAAGGGAATAGAGAGGTGGAACAGAGGTTTATAATAAATGAAGAGACTGAAATTAACGTTCTTGATATGGTTGAGGTTGATAAAACGAGTTCTTTAAGAGAAATTAGTTAAGAAATACAGGTAAGTCACGAATCACCAAGAAAAATAATGAAAAAGCACGGATATCGAGCATTTAAATATCAGTTACAACAACATTTGTATGCTGACGACGGCGATAGGTGGGTAGTGTTTTGTGATTGGCTGCTTCAAAATCATAGAGTTAACCCAAATTTTATCAACTTCTTTCTATTTTCCGACGAATTACGATTTACAAATAATGGTATGTTCAATAAGCAAAATACTCGGTACTGGGTCCAACGAAATCAACATGCAATGAGAGAGGGCAATTTTCAAGAAAGGTTTGGCGTCAATGTCTGGGATGGTATCGTTGGAAACAGAATAATTGGGCCAATATTGTTTCAAGGTCAGTTAACAGGGATTAGGTACTTAGGTTTTCTTCAAAATGAAATCTAGAATCATCTTAATAATCTACCTTTAGCAGTTTTACGGCGAATTTACTTCCAACAAGATGGAGTACCCCCTCATAATACTAGAGAAGTTCTTAACTACTTAATAGAGCATTTTACTAATCAAGTTATTGCAACCATTGGTCCAGTACGGTGGCCTGCCCGCTCACCGGATCTCATTGTGCTCGATTTCTTTATGTTTAAGAAAAGGTTTACTATGCAGCAGCCCCAGCCACTCTTGAAATCTCAGAAGAAAGAATTCTACGGGCATTTAGAAGTATAACGCCTCAAATATTACGAAACGTGTTGAGAGAAACAATTGAATGAGTTGAAATGTGTCTTGAACAAGGAGGAATGCACTTTGAAAATTACTACAGTGAAAGTAAATAAATTATTATCCATGGCACACTTGACAAAAGTAAATAAATTATTATCCAGTATCCTTAGTAATATTTAATTTATGTTCTTATTTTTAATACAATCGCAAATAAATTAGTATCGTTAGATTCGTCAAAAAATCCTTTTTTCGAAAAGTGCTCGTAAAAAAATGGTCGGCATTTGAAAAATAATAGTTAGACACGAAAATGTAATTTTGCCAACTTGTCTCATTCCTATCTATCATACCAGTCACTAAAACTTTGCGATTGTAATTTTCTGACATCACCTGATGTCCTCAGATCAGTTTACGTCCGATCATGGCCCCCTAGATGCAATATCAAAAGTGACTCTAAAAACTTTTCAAAATGTCACATTCTGATCCAGAGTTTTCCCAGAAATTCAAAAATGTTACAATATACAGGGTGTTCCATTTAAAAATTCGAAACCGGAGCCATTTCCGGTGAAACCGGAAGTGAACGGAAAGTGAGAAAAAAGCGAAAACTCTCCTCTTCACATACCATTCACCTATACTTCTTACGTTACGAATCATATCATCGACACAGACAAAAGATAAATCTGGTTTTGGGCATGAAAGACAGAGTAATTAAAACAAGTCACACTTCACTACGAACGATCAATCTAAAAAACTTTTGCAACTATTCATTAATAGTGGTTACCCACGAAATCTTGTTTATAAATTGATTTTCAGTAGGTCTTCCATTGATATTGATCACCCAAACAACAATAATAATAATAATATAATTAATTCTAATAATAACATTTTGGAACCAACTTTTTACCTTACTTTGCCACATATAGAATCTTTAAATTATAAATTCAACAAATTATTTTCCAAGATTCCTAACATCAAAATCGCTTACAAAAACCAAATCGTATTGAACAATATTTTTTCAAAAGTAAAAGACAAAGATCCTCTATTAGGCAACTCGAACTTGGTTTATTGTATCCCTTGTTCTCAATGTTTAAAGAAGTACATTGGCCAAACCAAAAGGAAATTGAAAGACCGAATTACCTGCCATAAACATAAAAGCGATATTAGAAATTTAAAAAAAACTTGTTCATTAGCTCATCACACCATGGCTTTGAACCATAACCCAGATTATGATAATGTGAATATCTTGGAGCATGAATCTAATTTAAAAAAGAGAACTTTTCTCGAAATGACACATATTTTCAAAGAACCTAATTCAATGAATTCTAGAACGGACATTGATAATCTCAGCATAATCTTTTCATATTTACTCAGTCGTTCTCCTTATGAGACAGACCACAATTCAATTCATTAAACATAAGTTGGTCCCCTGGAATGGTTGGTATTGATTTTTTCACTTTTTTTAAAAAACTCATATTTTCTATGTCATTCTCCTCATGAGACATACCAAAATCGTTTCAATTAACATTAAGTTGGTACCCTTGATGTGTTGGTGGTATTATTTTTCACGTCATTGTATGTTGGCAACAAGTCTAATATCTATTTTTCATACTTGTCAATTGTCAACTTCATTTGTCAGTCATCTGTCACCACTTCTTCTTGAATCCAACATGACCTCCATAAGAGCCCATTTTGGAATTTAAAAATGTTTTACTTATGTTTAAGTAATCATGATCAATTTTGATCAAAGTTTTAACTGTATATGACTATACCAAGAGTGTTGTCTGTTGTGACATGTTATTTTATAAATTGCTGCAAGTGAAAGGGTTTAACCTCACTTTCGTAAGTACACACATGCCTATTTGGTTTTCAAATCTAATAATGTTCAATTTTAATTCATTGTAGAGTTCCTGATGAAGAGACAATAAATGACTCGAAAGCTTGAATAGAAAAAAGAGTTCACTTTAATTTCCAAACCCTTGTTGACTGCATACCCGAATTTAAAAAGGATTCTTCTATATATATATATATATATATATATATATTGAACTGCTTTCTCGGGTTTCTTTCCACGCATTGTGTCCTCATAGGTGCGATTTCATGATGTTTCGTCGGAATCCGGAAGTACTTTACGGAGTTTCCTTACCAAGGTCAAACCTGATACCAGAACTGAAACCAGTAACCATTGTATTTATGCAGTTCCATGTGAATGCGGAGATCCCTACATTGGAGAGACAAAGAGGGCGTTATCGGTAAGATTGGATGAGCACAAGAAATGGGACTCAACGCGGACAAACGTCCATAAAAGATTTAGACTCATCATCGGTATGTCTAACGATCGTGAAATGTACAGAATTCTATTCCAATGATTACGGGGGCGTTTCCATGGGAAGTGAGACAAATTCGGATTTTTCAGAACTGAAAATTTTTCAGCGAAAATATGGATTGTGACTTAAGTTGATATCCTGATAACGAATTCGTAAGAATTTTGAGACTATCTTGCATCATAATATTATTTTTCGCAGAAATCGGTATATCCATCGCCCCTGGCGCGCAGTGTATGTCACTCAGGTTGACCCGAGGAGAGATTTGAACTCATTCTCGGTATAAGTAACGATCGTGAATTTTTCAGAATTCTACTCCAATAACTTCGGAAGATACGGGGGCGTTTCCATGGGAAGTGAAACAAATTCGGATTTTTCAGAACTGAAAATTTTTCAGCGAAAATATGGATTGTGACTAAAATTGATGTCCTGATAACGAATCGTAAAAAGTTTGAGCCTACCTTGCCTTCTAATATAATTTTTCACAAAAATCGTTCTATTCATCGCCCCTGGCGCGCAGTGTATGTCCTCAGGTCAACCCCAGGAGAGATTTGGACTCATTTTCGGTATATCTAACAGTCTTGAAAATTTCAGAATTCTACTCCAATAATTACGGAAGATACGGGGGTGTTTCCATGAGAAGTGAGACACACTGTATATATTGAAACAAAACGAAATTGGTATACAAACTAATAGTCTAGTTAACAAGTCTTTTTAGGTCAAAATTTTTTCGCATTCTCCGAAAATTATGATTGAGGTGTCATTCGATTCGGAATGGCATGTAGATATTGTTTGAGAAAATGCTAAGGCCGCTCGCAAAAATTGCAATAGTTATAAACAATTGAGTGAAAAAAAATGGGGGGTTTGGTTTTTCGCCAATATCTCAAAAACTATTTGAGATAATTCAAATTTAAAAAATATGCAAAAAGATGAGAGAATTTCCTAAGGAAAAGTTTCAATTCTCGGAACTGTAGGACCAATATTTATAATTTTCCCAGAGGGTTGAAAATACGCCCGAAAACGGGTACTCCGGCTTGCGCAAGCCACGCCCTCGTCGGACCTTTAATGAATAAATATTATTTAAACTTATTAAATATGAAAATTAAAAATTGAAAAAATTCAGGCACCTGCAGGATATATCAATGAACAATAATCCGTGGTCAAAAAAGTTTTATCGCGATTTTTCAATAAGTTATCCATTAGTTAATCAACAATTTTTTGTAGCACGAACATCAACGTTGCAAGTGCGATAATTGTTAAACTATTAATCAAATTCCTCAAAACCACGTGATGAGTAACGAGATGTTGAAGGTTCAACTAAAGTAGAAGCATGTTTTGCAGAATAGGTGTAAGCATCCCGACAGTTTTTATGCACATCTAATTCAGTTTGATGAATTGAAATTCTCCACTTATCATCTTTCAACGTTTTACTGTGATTTATCATAGTATTAATTGGTTTTTGCTTGATTCGCACAGTTGTCAAAGTACTCAACAGATTTTCACAGATGACACAAGTCACTTCCAAATCCATTTTCACAAGAAAATAACGTTAGTTATGATATTCACAATGTAATAACTTTTGAACGATGCGTAATGTTCGAATGTCGACTTGAGACTAAATTTGTGAACATCAAACTGTTGTTTAATTAATAAAGAATAAATTTTTTCCTTGTATCTCCATTAGTTAAAAAGTTATAATAAAATTAAACATAAAAAACCAGGTGAGAGTGGTGAAATGAAAGAGAACAGAAAATTAAAAGTTCAATAAAAAATATTAATATTTTTTTTTTCTAAAAATAATAATTGGTTGTTTTAGTTTTTTTTAAGTAGAAAAAGAAAAAATACAAAGAGATAATTCATTTGTTTATAACAAATTGTTTATTAAATAAACAATGAAAATTTAAATAATATTTTTTTTTTTAATATCGAAGACAAAGATAAATAATGATTTAAAAAAAACTTGTTCCTTAATTTTCATAACAAGTGGTAAAAATAAATTGTTATTTAACACACGGTTTTTTTTTTCAAATCATAATTATCATCAAAGATTATGTTATATAAAAAAATTTTTAATTATCTCATACACAACGCATTTGTTTATAACAATTTTTTAAACAATAGGAGATAAAAATTATTAAAAATCATTTTTTTCCAAAAAAATAATAATAATTAAAAAAAAAATCAAAGTTCAATGTAGCTTTATAATTTTCCACCTTAGTAAATTGTTAATAACAAAACGAAAATCAACAATTTTAAAAACGGGAATCTATTCTTAGACCTTTGAAAAATAGCTCCACGAAAGGAAAACATTCTCAGATTAATAGTTTAACAATTATCGCACTTGCAATGTTAATGTTCGTGCTACAAAAAATTGTTAATTAACTAATGGATAACTTATTGAAAAATCGCGATAAAAATTTTTTGACCACGGATTATTGTTCATTGATCTATCCTGCAGGCGCCTGAATTTTTTCAATTTTTAATTTTCATATTTAATAAGTTTAAATGATATTTATTCACTAAAGGTCCGACGGGGGCGTGGCTTGCGCAAGCCGGAGTACCCGTTTTCGGGCGTATTTTCAACCCTCTGGGAAAATTATAAATATTGGTCCTACAGTTCCGGGTGTTGGAACTTTTTCTTAGGAAATTTCCTCTTCTTTTTGCATCTTTTTCAAATTTGAATTATTTCGAATAGTTTTTGAGATATTGGCGAAAAACCAAACTCCCCTTTTTTTTCACTCAATTGTTTATAACTATTGCAATTTTTGCTAGCGGCCTTAGCATTTTCTCAAAAAATATCTACATGCCATTCCGAATCGAATGACACCTCAATCATAATTTTCGGAGTATGCGAAAAAAATTTGACCTAAAAAGCACTTGTTAACTAGACTATAAAGGCCACATTTCATCAACAGAATGAAACAAAATTTGGCACAAAATTACTTTTTATCAATACCCCGATTAAGTTCAAAGATGGGCCAAATAATTTGAGTAGTGTTGAAATGTCTGCAGTTGAAACATTGAAAAAATATCAATATTTCATTTGCATATCAATGTATAGCTCGTTTGATAAAGCTTTATGAGCTCCACAACTTTCATTTGAAAACATTTTTCTCTAAGATGTACTCGCAAACATAAAGTTGCTGTAAATGACCATTAATGTTTTTCAATTAATTCAAAATTTGTGTTTCCCCTGTATGCTCTTTTTATTTGAAGTTCTTTCGTTCGTGTCAATCAGCTTTATAAGTATGTCAGGTCAATGTATATTTTCATTTCTCGTATTCATAATTGAACTATACGGGGTGTTTCAAATTCGGTATTAAAATTTCAGGGGCGTATTTTTAGGTTAAAATATGAAAAATTTTTTCGCAAACGCTTCGTTACCTATTGTAACGAACCTAGGCCGGACCTGTCGCCTCACATGTTGCCATCGACAGCGATGAGATCATCCCCGGAGATATTCGAGAACCATCCAGTGCGCTCTTCCGCGGAAAACAACGGTCAATATTGGAAACAATTGGAACATGCCGTCGCCAACCGTCCGAATTCGAAACATCGAGAATGCTGTATCGGAGATAAATAGGAAAACCTCAAGTGGAGTAGGACAGTCTGAACGAGCCCATACGATCGAGCTATTCAGTGGCGTAGTAATATAAATTAAGTTGTAGATTAAGTGTTAAATAAATTAATAAACCAAGTTAAGTTTATTTACGTTACAATTGGTGTCGGAAGTGAGATTTTGAAAATAAACAAGTGATCGTGGAGTGGATAGTCAGAAAAATAAATTGATAGACCTTTTTGTACGCCCAAAATAGACAGTGGCCCGGTTTTCGCGAAGTGGACAATTGTGCGTGGGAATATAAACTGATACACTGTTCGCGTGAAACAGAAAATAGACAGTGGCCCGGTTTTCGCGAAGTGGACAATTGTGCGTGGGAATATAAACTGATACACTCTTCGCGTGAAACAGACAATAGACTGGTGGCCCGTGGAAAAGAATTCGCGAAGTGAATTTTTAACAAACTGATAAACTTTTCATGTGAAACAGACTGATACCTCGTCAAAGACAAAATGTGTTCAAGAAAAGTGCGCCTTGCGGATTTGAAGGTAGCGGAATTGAGACAGGAATTGGAGGAAAGGGAACTGGAAACAACAGGTAAAAAGCAAGTACTCCAGGAAAGACTTGCAGAAGGACTTATACAAGAAGGTGAGGACCCCGAAACATTTTTATTCGAAGTTCCCGGAGGTGATTTAAGTTTGGTAATGAATAAACTCGAAGAAACTACTAAATCCGTGAAAGAAGAACTGCAACAAAATTCTATAAATCTGGAAGCGAAGCTTTCTAGAAATCTGGAAGAAAATTCTAGAAATCTGGAAGAGAAGCTTCTAGAAAATTCAAGAAGCCTGGAAGAAAATGCAAGAAGCCTGGAAGAGAAGTTCCTGGAAAACACAGAAGGCCTAAAAAAAGAATTGTGTGGTGTGGCTAATTTTCTAGAAGGAAGAATGGGAACCGTTGAGACAGAAATGGACAAAATAAAGGAAACGATCAGTAAGCTGGAAAACGAATTAATAGTGCGCCCTCCAAAGAGATGGTTAACGAAAGTGCAATGCTGGACTTGAGTTTGAACTTGGATAAAGTTCAAGAGGGTATAAAAGATGTCAAGGTAATTTCAGAAATAGGGAAGCTTTCCATGAAGCCGCCTCAGTTCGACGGAAAAACTCCATGGGCAAATTACCGCCGGCAGTTTGAAGCAGCGGCCAAAGCAAACGGATGGAATGCAGGGGAAAGAGCTGTAGCACTGACACTTGCATTACGTGGAGAAGCGACAAATATTCTACAAACTCTCACCGCCCAAGAACAGGAGGACTATGATCAGCTGATTAAACATCTAGAATTACGATATGGCCACGCCCATTTGGAACACGTATACCACTCCCAGCTGAAAAATCGCTGCCAAAAATCGGACGAATCCTTACAAGAATTCGAAACTGACATTGCACGCTTGGTTCGTCTCGCATATCCAGCCACACCAGAAAATGTAATGGAGCGACTAGCGGTTCAAGCATTCTTGGATGGACTCCGTGACCAAGAAACCAGACAAGCGTTGATATTAGCTCGTCCAACACATCTCGTAGACGCACTGGCACGAGCTTTGAATTTGAGGCAGCAAAACAATGCTGCAAGAGCCAAAGTAAAGTTCAAACGATTGAGGAAGACTCACAGGAGCCTGCTAACTTGGAAGCTGCCATAAGAAAAGTGATGAAGGAAGTGTTGCCTGAGAAAAGACATATAAGATGCCGGAATTGTCGCAAAATTGGACATGTGCGTAGCAAATGTCCAACATTCATCGACTCCGATGCAGGAAAACTAAGAAAGGTCGATGAGAAGGGGCAATCGTCGGCATGTGTCCGGCAAGCCCCGGTTAACAACGCATATGTCGCTATGCTTCAACGACAGAACAAGGGTGTCTTCGTAGACGGTCTCATCAATAACGAGCCTTGCACCATGCTGCTAGATACAGGTGCGACTAGGGTCGGCATGTGTCCGGCAAGCCCCGGTTAACAACGCATATGTCCTAACTTGAAGCTACGCACAGCAACAGGGAGCCAGCTACTGTATATGGCGAGCTACCGATTGAAATAATTTTGGGCAACACTAAAGTGAAACATCAGGCACTTGTAGCGGACATCGAAGACGATGCAATCATCGGAATGGACATCATGAATTCCAGAGGGTTTGAATTGGATTTCAAAGACGGCGTCCTACGTGTCAACGGAGAAGAGCTGGTACTTCATGGGAGAAGTGAAGAGTTGATCCGTGTGCTGTTGGCTGAAGATGTAAGCGTACCTGAGAGGGCTGAAACCATTCTGGAGGCTCGCCTGGACGGGAGTGCGAGCAGTGGAGACGTGGTGATGTTCGAGCCCAAACTTCATGATGAGAAAATTGGACGAGGGATTGCACTAGGGAAGACCTTGTTGCGTGCTGACAAATTTGTGCCGGTAAGGGTCATGAATGTCAATTATTTCCCAGTGACCTTGAAGAAAGGAACAATTTTGGGGCACTGCTCGTCAGTTTCATCCGTGATCCGGGGCGTACGAGGTACGATTAGCCAACCCAACAACTTGCCCACAGAACTAGAGAAATTAGTTGCCATCTCTTCCAAAGACATAAAACCAGCTCAACAGCCCAAACTAAGAGATTTAGTCAAAAGTACCAAGACATCTTCGATACCGGACAAGGAAAAGGGGGTCGAACTAATGTGGTCCAGCACAAGATTGATACTGGGGGTGCCCGACCGATCCGGCAATCAGCAAGAAGACTTCCTCTTGCCAAGAAGGCAGAGGCTGACAAAATAGTCAGCGATATGGGAAAAGAAGGAGTTATCGAACCGTCTGACAGTCCCTGGTCCTCTCCAGTCGTACTGGTGAAGAAAAAGGATGGATCGACACGCTTTTGTGTAGACTATCGCCAACTTGAATAATGTCACGAAGAAGGACAGTTACCCGCTCCCGAGAATAGATGACACCCTAGACACGTTGGCTGGTTCCACGATTTCTCGACCCTTGATCTGAAGAGTGGATACTGGCAAGTAGAACTCGCTCAGGAAGATCGAGAAAAGACTGCTTTTACCATCGGCTCAGGATTGTGGCAGTTCACCGTTATGCCATTCGGGCTCTGTAATGCTCCCGCCACATTCGAAAGATTGATGGAAACAGTACTGAAGGGACTCTCATGGAACACGTGTCTAGTGTATCTCGACGACATAATTGTGGTCGGCAGATCGTTCGAGGACCACGTGAAAAACTTGGAGGAAGTATTCCTGCGATTGAGGAACGATCCGGTTGAAAAAGAAGTACGATACCTCGGCCACGTTGTCTCTGGGGAAGGAGTAGCAGTGGATGACCAGAAGATCAAAGCTGTTAAGGATTGGCCCATCCCAAAAGACATTCACCAACTTCGAAGTTTCCTTGGTTTGTGCACATACTATCGCCGATATGTGCTGGGGTTTGCAAACATCGCTAAACCACTGACCAGGCTCACGGAAGGTCAAACAAAGTTCCAGTGGTCCGAAGAATGCCAAGACTCGTTCAGGAAGCTGAAGGAGCTTTGATTAACGCACCTGTTCTGAGCTATCCCTACCTAAGGGAAGTTCATTTTGGATACGGACGCCAGCAACGTGGGACTTGGAGCTGTCCTATCTCAGATCCAGGAGGGGCAGGAGAAGGTCATTGGTTATTTCAGCAAGACGCTCAGCAAACCAGAGCGCAATTACTGTGTCACCAGGCGAGAGCTGTTAGCTGTTGTAAAGGGAGTGGAGCACTTCTACAAGTACGTGTATGGAAGAAGATTCCTGTTGAGAACTGACCATGCAGCTCTCAAATGGCTCTTACAGTTCAAAAATCCTGAGGGTCAAGTAGCACGTTGGATCGAGAGACTCCAAGAATTCGATTTCGAGATCGAACATCGAGCCGGAACTAGCCATAAGAATGCAGATGCCTTTCGCGAAGACCATGTCCAATGTTGCTCACATTGCCGACGAGCCAGAGAAAGAAGCAACACTTTGTAGAACCGCGGCAATGGATGACAACTGGAATGACAGCAAGATCCAGAAAGACCAGAGAGAGACCCGACCTTGGCTTAGTCGTCAGCTGGAAGAAGGGCAATCGAAGACCATCATGGCAGGAAGTCGCAGGTTACTCGCCGGCTGTTAAGTCCTATTGGGCACAATGGAACTCTCTTATTCTGGACAATGGGATCCTGAAACGTGTGTTGGAGGCCGATATTGGTGGGGAAGACAGACGCCAAATAATTGTTCCCAGGAACAGAAGAGAGGAAGTGCTGCGGGAAATCCATGATGGAGTCGCCGGAGGACATCTGGGAGTGACGAAGACCCTGCAGAAAGTGAGGCAACGGTTTTACTGGGCCAATTGTCAGGCTGACGTCCAGGACTGGTGCAGGAAGTGCGCTGTATGCGCTGCTAGCAATGGACCTCGAATACGACCCAAGGCCCCGATGCGTCAGTACAACGTAGGCAGCCCGTTCGAGAGAATCGCCATTGACATCGCCGGCCCGTTTGCCGATCCGACCCGGGAATAAATACATCCTTGTGGCAATGGACTACTTCAGTAAGTGGGCGGAAGCCTATGCCCTGCCAACCAGGAAGCCATCACCGTCGCCGACGTCTTGGTGAAAGAGTGGATATGTCGATTCGGTATTCCAATGGAGCTGCACTCGGATCAAGGCAGAAATTTCGAATCCAACCTTTTCCAAGAAATATGTCTACTGCTGAACATCCGCAAGACAAGAACCACGGCCCTACATCCGCAGTCCGATGGAATGGTGGAACGGATGAACAGGACGATCAACCGCCACTTGTCCAAGGTTGTCTCTGACCATCAAAGAGACTGGGACCAGTATCTTCATTTGTTCCTGATGGCCTATCGATCCGCAGTACACGAGTCAACCGGTCAAACTCCTGCTAGTATTATAATGGGCCGAGAACTGCGACTGCCTTGTGACCTGAAGTTTGGGATACCGCCAGGACAAGACACTGCGGGAGAGGACTACGTCAGCAAACTTCGGCAGAGAATGGACGACATCCACGAACGAGTCCGGTTGAACATCCAGAGTGCCAGCGATAAAATGAAGAAGACCTATGACATCAAGGCCGACGCTGGAGGGTTTAAGGTTGATGACCTGGTTTGGCTGTACAACCCAAACGTCGTCGTGGACTATCACCAAAGTTGCGGAACTCGTGGAAGGCCCGTATAAGATCGTGAAAAGGATAAACGACCTTGTGTACCGAATCCATAAGCCACCCCGAGGGAAACCAAGGGTCGTCCATTTCAACAGGTTGGCCCCTTACGCTGGAAACCATGACCAAGTTCGCACCCTCAAGCCACCGGAGGATGATATGACGTTCGAGAAGTTTATGTCCTTGTATTCAAACGGGCAGAAAGTTCTACATGGGGTTACTAGAGAGGAGTCACGAGACCTTTTCGAGGTGCCTGCTGACTACGCACTAGCGCACTGTGTGGCAGAAGATCTTCGAATGTCCAGGGCATCGCCGTAGTGTTCTCCAAGAAATTTGGTCAACTCCTAACGACTGCGGGAGCAGAATCCAGAAGTTGGTGGGGTGCTACAGTTGAAGAAAGGCCAGAGAAACATCTACTACCTAGTTACCAAGAGGCATTCCCAAGATAAACCGTCCTATGAAGATGTCTGGAAGAGTCTCACCAAACTAAGAGATACTATGGTGGACCAGAATCTGGTGGATCTAGCAATTCCAAAATTGTCCTGTGGTATTGATGGGTTGGACTGGAGAGTCATAAGAATTATGCTGGAGGCGATATTCAGATCCAGCGGCGTCAAGATTTTGGTTTGCTGTAACCCTCTTCCACGACCGATCATGAAGACCGTGGAGTGTTACTTCCATCGAACTTCACGGTGCAGATATGGGGAGTCATGCAGATATCGTCACACTCCAAGGATGAAATTTCGGGACGAAATGTCTTTAAGAAGGGGGCAATGTAACGAACCTAGGCCGGACCTGTCGCCTCACATGTTGCCATCGACAGCGATGAGATCATCCCCGGAGATATTCGAGAACCATCCAGTGCGCTCTTCCGCGGAAAACAACGGTCAATATTGGAAACAATTGGAACATGCCGTCGCCAACCGTCCGAATTCGAAACATCGAGAATGCTGTATCGGAGATAAATAGGAAAACCTCAAGTGGAGTAGGACAGTCTGAACGAGCCCATACGATCGAGCTATTCAGTGGCGTAGTAATATAAATTAAGTTGTAGATTAAGTGTTAAATAAATTAATAAACCAAGTTAAGTTTATTTACGTTACACTATCTACAGAGCGTTAAAGTTTCAAGATTTTTTTATTTTTTTCTTCATAGATCTTTTAGTTTTTGCAATATTAAGATAAAATTTGAAACACAGGTTACATTTTAGGGTTTATGGCATCCAGTATGCCGAGTGATTGTAAGAATCTACAGGGAAATATTTTTTCAGGGGTCAAGCCCATTTTCGCCCCATAAACTTTTTTGTAGTGCGCCGCTGATAGATTCTAACATATGCAATGAATCCTTTGTTTTGTTTATAAAAAATTTTGTCTCTTGTCACTCGGCATACTGGATGTTTACATCATCCAGTATGCCGAGTGATTGTAAGAATCTACAGGAAATTAATTCTTTGTTTTGTTTATAAAAATTTTTGTTTTTATGCATCTGCGACAGTTATCGAGAAAAAAAGGATTTTTTTTTGTAATTCGCTAGAGTTAATCAAATTTTTCAACGAAACAATGAAAAAGAGAATTAGTGGGCTTTGACTGCTATTTTAATTTTGACATTTAGGTTTCTTTTGAAGCATGTGACTTTATTTGAAAGTTGGTGGATGTCTAACCGTGTATTTGTTTAACATTGAAATGGAAAATGAACCATATTCCTTGACATGATTTTTGGGTAACCTTCCACAGTCTGAAAATGAAAATATAATCAGGAAAATCTATACAAGTGTAGAAAGGGCAAACTGATTAGTTCACCCCGATAAGTTATTGCGTTCACCAAATTATATTTCCTATGGAAAAATGATTCAATTTGTCAATAACTTGCCGTTTTCTGAATTTGCCTATCAAAAAAATTTTTTAAAAAATTCAAAAGATACTTCTCTATATAGTTTTTTTGCTTGACGTTTCGGGGACTATATCTGCCCCCGTTCTCAAAATCTTCTAAATCTCCTTTAATTGTTTTATAATTTGTATTTTTGCTCGCAGAGTCTTTTTTGCTTTTTCAACTGACGGATGTCAAGAAACGTTGTTCCTCCACAAAAAACCACATTCATTCAGAACCATATTCATTTGAACATCTGGCTGACATCCATTTTGTTTATGGTCTGGCTAATGGTAACAGACTTGAAGCTCAGACGTTATACGCGCTGAGATTTCCTAATCGCCGGCTTCCCAACTATAGAACCTAAACCTAAAACTTAACCTATGTTTCAAATTTGATCTTAATATCGCAAAAACTGAAAGAGATATGAGGAAAAAAATCATTAAAATGTAACGCTCTGTAGATCGGTAACGAAGCATTTGCGGACACATGTTTATAGAAAAAAAAGTCTTATATTGACCTGAAAAATACGTCCCTAAAATATTGATACTGAATTTGTATAAATAATTATTAGTTATTATTTTTCGTAAATGATATTGTCCCCAACCCAAGTAAGTATATCCCCGTGTGCTTTTGTTCAATACCTAGCTGAGAGAACTTTTGTATTTTTAGAAATGTTTTGGATCTGATGTTTTTTTTTGGAAATTCTATAGTTAAATCGAACCGAAAGAAACCAGTTTTGTTAAATTTATTTCTTTTGATTTGAATCAGATTAGGAACATTAGGAAGCATTTAGGAAGATTTGAATCCATTTCCAACTTTTGGTCATAGAGTTTGAGGTATTCAAAAATATAATCAATAAATGAATTCTAAAAAACTTTTCGACTGGCCGCGCCATTAGTTTTTTTCTCTTTTGAGATACGAAAATAAAAGTGTATTGACATGGGAAGCAAGATAAAACAAACAAATACCGGTGTCTACGCCAATGAATGTCTACGTGTCTACGCCGAGTTGCCAAACATAACAATCCAAATAAATGAGGAATAACGAATGTGGGTTCAACGGCGCTGGATATTATGTAAAAATGCAAATATAAATTGGTGTTTACGCTATCGCAGTCTCTAGTATGTCCGAAGCATTTACACGTGTCGAATAACAAACTTTCGACCTTGAATTCGCCGGCATTTATACCTAACGAACATTCATTTTTGAAGCGAATATAATAGGTGTTTGTTCACATTTCACTTTTTATTCTAATAAATAGGTACGCAGTTTGGATGAAAATTCAACGAAATTCCGTAAATGCCCCGTCTTAATAATTACCTAATATTCAAAAGTTTTCAATGATATAAATGACACGTGACATTTCTCAACATTTCCAAAACATTTATGAGTGATTTTTTGTCATTTGAATAATTGCATGTGTCATGCCACCTGAAAATCTTGACATACATACCATTCTAAAATAATTTGAGAGTGGAATCCGCCAGATAATGTGTTTATCTATAATATCAAAAACATACCTACCACTTCATGCCTAAAATGTATTCTCAGCATGAATCCATTATATACATGAATCAATAGAGATTTTTCGTGACAAAAAGACTACCAGGAAAGACGGTCCGTAGTTATACTTTGTTAGTTTCCTACTCCCAACTGTCATTGCTTAATTTGTTAACATTTAAAAGCATTTTTTTTTTCATTTTTATAGATTTTGACTTGTAACTTGAAAACTAATAAAGCAATTCGATACTCCAATGGAATGTAGGAATCAAAATCAAGAAAATGAGCCCCAGCACAACTCGATCGGATTATTAGACAAAAAACCGGAAAAAATCTGCGTTTTTTTTAAATTTATAAGACCACATTTTTCCAGTTTTGAAGCGGGCTCTCCACGACATGGTAGTGATTGATATGAACAAACATGTAAAAAGAATACCACAGAAGTAGTGGAAATTACTTGTATGTGGAGTATTCATTTTATCATGGTAGACTCACTCACATTATAGTATCTAAGATGATCTGCAGAAAAAATTCCATTGTATAAAACTTATCATAGTATAAAAGTAATCATTATAAAATTTAAAATACGAGGAGATATGTATATAAAACATAAATTAAATAACTATCATATAAATGTATATATAAAATCAAAAAGAAAAAGAAAGGACATTGGTATATACATGAAAAGGAACAAGACTACAAAACAGAAAGGTACACTAATCCTATGAAAACACATTAAATGAGACTGATTTCTTGTGGAGTACTTATTCTTTGTAGGTTTTTTGTTTTTGGTGAATTTTTCTTTGTTTATTATACACTGTAAGTAAAGTTCTTTGATATCGAGGACTCGCGAAAGGTCAAGTTCTACTGTGGAAAATTGTATGTCTTTTCCATAAATGATTTTTAAAATCTATTTTTGTAGAATTATGATTGGGGATAGATAATGATTATATGCACCGCCCCATGCTATCAAACCATACCTGAGTTGTGATTCCACCAAGGCGTAGTAGATAAGACTTCAACTGGTCAGTATTTACCATCGTTTTGAAATGCCTGAATAGGTAATGCAAACTTCGTAGTTTCCCAGCTTGTTTTATTATATGACGATCCCATTTCAGGTTGCAGTCGATAGTTGAGCCCAAGTAACTAGTTGAAGTGGCCGGTAGTATTGAAAAGGTTATTGTTGGGGTTGTCTACGAAATTGGGGGAAAGTTATCGAAATAATTTTTTGTATACCGAAGAGCAAGTAATGTGTTTTATCAAAGTTGATGGTCAGAAGCCTGGAGTCAAAGCATTCTTTTATTTTTGAAAAATCTGTTTGGACCTTATTGAATAAGTTGGTCCTATTATCTGCGTTTTAGAAAACAGCATCTGTAAATATTGAAAAGGCAGGGACCTAACACAGTGCCTTGTGGTACACCATACTTGATGGTTTTGAATTCACTTTAAGTTCCTTGAATATCGACACATTGACTTCTTTCAGCTAAGTAACTTTTCAATAACTCCAGGCTATGCCCCCCCCCCTCTTGCATGTTTAAGAATTGTTAATTGTTTTCAAAAGTTGTTGTTTATGCACACAAACATGCAGATGCAATACAATAAAATATAATAATAATAATGAAATATAAGAATAAAAAATATGTGAATAAGGGGATCTTATTTCAAGTACAAAGACGACATTTACAGTTGATTGTAAAAAAGAAATTAAGACACTATAATAATAATACAATGGGTGTAAGATGAAAGTTAACTGTGAGGATATAAGTATTGTAATTAAAACACTATTGTAATTAATGAAATGGGCATTTCATTGCTCATTGTCATGTCCATTTAATTAATTAGAATAGTGTTTTAATTACCATAGTGTTCCTCACAGTTAACTTTTATCTTACACCCATTGTATTATTATTATAGTGTCTTTATTTCTTTTTATTATTATTACAAGCTTTTATTTAGTTTCAATTGTCTAAGTTTTTTCATTAGTTTTATTTACAATCAACTGTAAATGTCGCCTTTGTACTTGAAACAAGTGTTCAGTCACTTATCAAGATCCACTTATTCAGATATTTCTCATTATTATTATTATTATGTTTTATTGTATTGTATCTGTATGTTTGTGTGAATAAACAACAACAACTTTAGTTAATTCATATTCCCCAATCTTCTGATGACATATCCACGTTGTGTCCACTATTTTGAATATATTTGAACTCCTAGAGGTAACTAGATCATTGATGGGACGCCGCTTATCATTTCCTGGAACTGTTGGTGCTCTCAAATAAAAGTTTCAAAACGAGTTAAAAGGCAATCCATTGCCATTTCGCTGCAGTGCAAGGAAAAACACTTCCTTCATGTTGACTGAAAAGTTTTGCTAAAGACAAAATATCGATTTTATTTTCCCTATATAATCCCATGAATGTTGAACGTCTTTTATAATTTCCTTTTGTGAAATTGCTGTTTTAATCGAGGGATGTTTCATCTCCATTGTTCATGATAGTTGATTTATCTCCTAATTTTTGTTGTTTTTGTGAAAGCCATTATTTTATGAATTATCATGATTCGAGAAGTATTAGATAAAGTGTCCAATTCATTGATATTTGAAAAAGCACAATTTTTCAATA
The DNA here is from genome assembly GCA_018342105.1 of Gonioctena quinquepunctata. Classification (NCBI taxonomy): domain Eukaryota; kingdom Metazoa; phylum Arthropoda; class Insecta; order Coleoptera; family Chrysomelidae; genus Gonioctena; species Gonioctena quinquepunctata. The sequence continues at coordinate 130,254 of JAFIRS010001835.1, read as the reverse complement.
AGCTAGAAATGTTCAAATAATATATTTTTCCTATGATATCAAATGAGAGTTAAAGAAAAAAATCTCAAAAATGTTCTTTTTTTTTTATAAAACCCCCCTGGAGGAAGTTGCCGGATACGCTTTTGTGACTACTAAAAATTGCAAGATTATTTTCGCAGATTCCCCACTGGATGCCCGCCCCCCTTCAAGTGATGGATATGAAGTAACAACTTTCAATTCTCCATTCTCGCAATCGCTATTTCCGTGGTCTCTCTCAAAAGTTTTCTGATAATAATAATAATAACATACGTCCCCCACCTCTTTATTTGTATAATGTTTCAGACGATTATTATAGTGCTGACAACCGGTCTGTCATGAGATTGAATATTTTTTATGTTTTTATGTTTTTTTATATGTCAAATAAGTCTATATAATAATAATAAATGCCGCTTCTGAGGAGTTCCATGAATACTGTTCTCAGAATGGACTCCAACTAAATGTTACAAAAACATATTTCATGCGATTTTTATCAAAAAATATATCACCAAATTATGATCTTTATTTGCATATTCAAGGAAAATCAATTCAAGCTACAGACAAAATAACATTCTTGGGTGTAACACTTGACCCAAAACTAACATGGGAATCGCATGTAAAAACAATATGTAACAAGTTAAGTACATGCACCTATATGATAAGGAATTTGAGAGAAACAGTGTCTTTTGATGTGCTGAGAATGGTGTACTTCGGTCTAGTACAGTCAGTTTTACAGTATAGTCTAATATTCTGGGGGTCATCATCACACTTCGAAAAGGCTTTTATTTTTCAAAAAAAATACTAAGAACCTAGTTCAATGTGCACCCAACAACTACATGTAAAAATCTGTATATTAGAGCACAAATAATGATATTACCCAGCTTATATATTTATCAACTAATCATGTACATTCGATCCAACGAACACAGGTTTGAGAAGAATGAGGATGTGCACTCGCACGACACAAGACTAAAAAACAATATACACCAAACTTACTCCCGTCTAAAAACCTGCCAAAATTCACCTAACTATGTAGGAATCAAAATGTAAAACAAATTCAAACTTATATATAAGAAGGATAAAGACTGTAACTTATCATTCGAGAATGAACTAAAAAGATTTCTCACTGAAAATGCATTTTACACAAATGTTTTTTTTTTATTTTGAACATCACCATGCTAAACTGTTCACATTCAAAATTTTTATCCGTAACTCTATGGTAAAGTGCTATGACTATGTACATGTATTTGGTAAATTCATTGTAAATGAGGGCATAGAATTAATGTCTCATCACTAATTTTAATTGTATTTTTAATTATATCGAATATTTTTAATTCTATGTGCTCTTCTTTTTTACTAGTCCTATAAATGTACATCTGTTTTTAATCTAGTTTTGAACTCATGTGTATGTTTTTGTAATGTATAAACTGAATGATTGATTGAAGCGTCAAGCGGTGTACCTATAAAAAAACTTAAAAATATTTGAACAATTTATTCCCGATTAGGTTTTTTCATAAAACCCATCTGAAGGAAGATGCCGGATACGCTTTTGTGACTACTAAAAATTGCAAGATTATTTTCATGCCTCAGATTCTCCACTGGTCCCCCCCCCTCTTCAAGTGATGTATATGACCAGCCACTTTCATTGAATTATTCATGGTACTGGAATAATTGCGGGCTCTCCTCCAAAAGTTTTAATAATAATAACATACATCCCCTATTTAGATAATGTTTCAGACCTTTATTATAGTGCTGCCAAGCTGGTCTTCCATGGATTTCCTTTTTTTATATTTATAAATATGGCAACAGGTGTGGTGGCAATTTTTTCATTTGCCAAATAAGCCTACGTCACTTGTTTTCTGAAACTACTTCCCGTTTCATAATTCAATTGCGTATCAGAACACAAGTGTTTTATGAAACGCCCCCTTGGTGACTCAGGTACTAGATTGCTTTTATATCATTATCATATTTAAGAATGAAAATTATACTGAAAAACTAAGTTTGAAATAGCTTGTATAAGCACCTTGCTCGTAGATTATTATCAATTAGCAGAAACTGCTTTTTATTTTCTAGGAAAAGTAAATTTGGTAAATAAGGGAAGGCCTAATACACATTACAAAGTGTCCTAAAGTTTAAATGAATGAAATTTGTTTTCATTTCGTTTACCTACATTGAAGTTAAACATAAACAGGCTGAACACGTGGTTCATAGAAATTATGAATCCTTGTTCTATTAAGTAAAGAGGAATTTTATTATTTTCGCGATTAATTTATTTTTCATTTAAAGCAACTATTTGGACATTTGGTTGTTTTTTATTTTAATTTCTTGAATCTTATGCTTGTGTTCAAACATCATATTTCTAAGTCCTAGTATTATAATACCTAAAAATGATTCAATATTCGCTTACCTCCCGGTGTTGTTGAAAATAGAGTTCCCCCGGGAGTTGAAGAATAATGTGAGGGCAGCTCTGAGGGGTCTTTTACCAACACTTGCCTAATAGGTATGGATTTGCTCTCCGCGGATTGCCTAGCTACAGACATGATATCACGAAATACCTAATCACTGGAATGCGCACAATGAACTACAACAAATTACGAAACAAATTTTGTTGAGCCGGCGTTATAAATAAACTTGGAGGAGATAGCGCTCCCTACTCCAAGATTTTGTTCTAAGATTATTCACTCTTACTTTCAAGCAGAGGTGGAGCGCAGTGTTATATGTAGGGGAGAAAATTCATATGTCTACATAAAATAAAATCCAAGGAATGAAAGCTCAACTACGAACTACGGCAAAAAATCTTAATCGAGTGCTTTACGGCTTTACATCAATCGTTTCATCTCGTATAAATTCATTCATTCAAGAAATTATTGTACCTACTACTTTTCTCAACTGTCATGTTTCATATTCTCAGAGAAAGCACACATAAGATAGGCTTAGTCATACTTGTTATTATGAGGGGACTTCCAACAGGACACTTAGGTCAATGTGTTACTGCCATTATTCTCAGAGACTGAACTAGAAACTTCACATTTGTAATAGTAATAAAACTTATAGACCGGGACAGGGCCGGATTAAAAGGTGTGGAGGCCCTGGGGCAACAAAGGAGTGAAGGCCCCTAATTATTTTTCAGACAAGTTTTTTTTTTGGAACGTACTTCCTTATCGCGCGTTGCGAAAGAGGGCTAGACGGAATCAATTAAGACCAAAAGTTGTAACGAGACTTTTCGCTATAGTTGTAAGCCGTGCATCGTGCGAGTGTTTCTCTGTCTGTCTCTCTCTCTCTCTCTCTCTCTCTCTCTCTCTCTCTCTCTCTCTCTCTCATAGAAAGCAAGCCAGTTATTTTCGTTTCGTCTTTCTATTTCGCTTGAACAGTGTGGCGCGATTATTTTTGTTGAGTGTATACAGGTTTTTTGTACATAATAAATAATAAAAATAATAACAATAATGAATCCTGACAGTGTTTCTGCACAAGTTCCGGATATTGCATTGAACAGTGTGGTGTCGCGACGATTATTTTTGTTGAGTGTATACAGGTTTTTTGTACATAATAAATAATAAAAAATAATAACAATAATGAATCCTGACAGTGTTTCTGCACAAGTTCCGGATATTGCTGATGGAGTTAGGTAAGTAGAGATTCTATACAGACAATAATAAATGCTTGTGTATTTTTAGCAAGTACGCATTATAACCTCTCTTTACTATTGTGCTAACCAAGTCATACGCGTTATAATCTCTCCATTATTGTGTGTTTAGCAAGTGTACGCGTCATAACTTTAATAAATTTAAAAGCAAATAAATATTTTAATATTACAATATCAATGCGTATGTACTAAAATTGAGCCTACTGATTAAGTTTATATTACATTATATTTGTTAATAATAAAAAAAATATTATTATAACTTAAAAAAAAAAAATTCATTACAATTCCTTCACTAATTAATCGAAAGGAACTACGTTCCATCCGGGTGTCCCTTGACACTTCTCAACTTTTTATTTATTTATTGCGGAACAAATCAAATTATTTCGACACGAGCATATGTAGGTATAATAAAATACAAGAAATAAATTAAATTACAGCGTAAACAAAGGTTTTTTTTCGACGAAAAATCATTGATGATTTCGGTCAAATCCAGCATTCCGGAGAAAATCATTCTCAATGCTAAGAAGCGATAACTTTGATAGGCGGCTTTGTCTCATCGTATTTCGCCTATTTTTTTCATTTTGGAAAATGAGCTCTTTCCAGTGCAATTTGACATCATCACATTCTCAGTTATAATATCACAAGAGAGTGAAAATAATTCGACAGATTTTCGAAAACTTGTTGCCAGGCAATAGACAAGAGAGACCAACTGGCTCGAGTGGCTATTGCCAACAAGTTTGAGAAAGAAATCTAATTAAAAATATAGGTTGTCAGACAATAAAAACAAAATACCTCAAATTATTCCCGCGACAATTTTCTAGGTAGAATATTCCCACTATAGATTGGCCAAAACGTATATGAATTATTTGAATTGAACATTTTCATTGGTTTCTAGCAATGTCAAAAAATAATAACTGTAAGTTCAATGTTTGACAAGAATACGAAACATGTTTTTGAATGTTTAAAACGAAAAATGAGAGAAAAAAGTGGGAGAACTGCTCTTTCGTTGTCAGATTTTTTATATATAATTTTGCATATCCTTCGGTATTTGTTAGGAAATTTCACCTAAAAATGTATATTGTGGAGGCCCCTCTCTTGTGGAGGCCCCGGGGCTGCAGCCCCGTTTGCCCCCCTCTTAATACGGCTCTGGACCGGGAGCCCATAACACTTTTTTCGTCGCCGACCAAAATTCGTGGCTACAAGATGCTGCGCCGGCGCGATCAAAGTGTTTCGAAAATCTAGATTTTGAAATCATGAGCTTCCGTTCGGCATGCTTTTATGAAAAAAATATTCCAAAAATTATTATAAATCACTGTTTGGCATTTTTTTAACACTACAATTCGAAACAATACGGTCGCCGAACATTTTGGTTGGCTAGGAGCCTAGCTGCACCTGCGCACTTCCGTATTTCCGGTGGCATTATATGTGACATCATAGCTTACTGTTCGGCGTCAATTTTATAACAAATATGAAATGAAATGAAAGTATAAAATATATATGCCGAACAAATTAACCGGACATACATTTGTGATAAACAACAAAACGCAAACATTGTAAACACATTATACTGTACCATTCAGGGATGGTCTTTCATAACGAATTTCATCATATTTCAATCAATAATGTAACCCCTGAACAAAACGATTGGCTATGTTATTCGAAATTACTAAAAAAAGTTTCCATCAATTTTATTTTAATGAATTGAATAAGCAGTTAGTTATTTCATGATTAATAGCTTCAGAAAATTACTTTGCAGATATCTACAAATAAATTAGGGTGTGCCGAACAAAAAAATGCAGTTGCCGAACATTTATGATATTAAGGGGGGGATATTATGTCTAATGAAGGTGACATTTCAACATCATAGCCTACTGTTCGGAGTTTGTTGATTATCATTTATTACACGAAATTAAGTAGATGAATCGTAATACCGAACAAATTAGTCGGGTACAACAGATCTATATTAATAAAAATGAATTGCTCTGCGCATAACTTGAGAACGGCTGGACCGATTTGGCAATTTTTTTGAATGTTAGTAATGGCCCGAGTTAGGTTTTTAGAGAAATTGGAAAAGTTGCCGGAAAATTGGTAAATTCGGGAAAATACTTTATTCTATAGGAAAAAAGAAGAAAACAGGTGAGTTTGCTGAGATTATTCAAGTGAATACGAGTAAACACCAAACTCCGTTCACACCATGCCCCCCTTAAGGTTGAGCGCCCATGGATAGTAAATCCCCTTCACGTTATGTGTGAACGAGATTTACTGTCCACTTCCATCCTCCCCCGCTCCTCCTTGGAGCAAATGGCACGTTTGCGAGATTGAAATCGTACCTCCTGTGGTATGAAGTCAGACTCTGAGTGCTTTAAACCCCTTGTTATCTGATCATTGTATGTTAACCTGACTTGTGCTGTGTGTGCATGGTGGTGATGTACCTGATGGGTGTGTAAGTATATGGTGTGATGTGGGTGTGTTGATCTTACGTGTTTTGTATTGAGTTGTTACTCACCTGACGCGCCGGAGTGCTACTCTCGGTGGTGGACGGTCGTTCTGGTAGACTGGTCGCATATACTTTTCCCTTTCTCTAAACCTGGGATCGTCCAGGTTTAGGTTCGCGTGGATGTCTTGGATCACCGGGTTCGTATGGGTATCCGTCTTCAGAAACGTCGCGGTGGCGTGGTTCCGAAGAAGGTCGTCAATGAAGTTCGGATTGACATTCAGGTCCCTGTAGATGAATCTATTCGGGACGTATCTGGGAGCGTTCACTGCCATTATTAGACTCACGTTTAAGAATAGCTGGATCTTGGTCCTGTATGTTTGTGCGCATTGACCCCATGCGGCGGATGCATACAGGATGATGGGGAGGAGGATGGTCCTAATAAGGAGCAGCTTCAACTGGAGGTCCATGTTGCTACTGCGTCCTATGAGGGGGTACAGGTTATTTCGGGCTGCTTTCGTTAGTCCGAGCCTCCGATCTACGTGTTGCCTGAATGTCAATATTTTGTCCAGGGTGACTCCAAGGTATTTGGCCTCGTTTGCCCATGGGATTCGTTGGTCCTTCATGATGACATGTCCTGACGGTGTTGTTCGCCTTCTGGTGAAAAGTATTGCTTGGCTCTTTTCCGCGTTGATCTCGATCTTCCATAGGTTGAACCAGTCCTCAAGCTTGTCTGCTTGATCTTGCAGGTATCGGGTTACTTGTGTTGCGTTCACCGATCTGGCCACTAGTGCTGTGTCGTCCGCGTACCTCGCTAGCTTGTTGAAGTTGTCAGCAGGCTTTGGGATGTTCGCCGTGTAGATGGAGAACAGGTGTGGAGATAAGACTGCACCTTGCGGTACTCCTGCTTCTAGGGTTCTCACTGCTGAGAAGTCGCTGCCAACTTTACATTGGCACCGCCATCCCCGCAGGAAGGAGTCTATCAGCTTCACTATGGGAGTGGGGTATCCGAGGTCTGCCATTTTGGTGATTAAGCCATCGTGCCAGACCCTGTCTGCCCAGGTTGAAGCCTGTTACAGCAAAGTCCACTATCCTCAGGACCTGCATAAAATAATTTTTGGAATCCTAATCTTTGAGGCAAATGATGATTTAAAAAAAAACTTTAAAAAAAAAGTTGCTTGAAAACGTATTTGTTAATTAACAATTTTTTTTTCTACCACTTATAATTAATATTAAGGAACCATTTTTTATCATAATTTATCTTGCTTTTCGATATTAAAAAAAATGTTTTTATTTAATTTTTTATTGTTTATTTAATAAACAATTTGTTATAAACAAATACATTTTTACCTAATTTTTTTCTTATTCACTTGATGTAACAAAAACAACCATGAGTTGTTTTTTGAGAAAAAAATGTTTTTATATTTTTTATCGAATTTTATAATTACCGTTCTCCGTAACTCCATCATTCTCACCTGGTTTTTCATCTTTTAAATTATTATAATTTATAAACTAATGAAGATACGATTAAAATTCTTGAGACTCATTTATTCTCCATAAATCAAAGAACAAATTTAGCTCAAAATTCAAGTTGTTACCAAATTATTTATTTAATTTATTGCAATTGTTTATAAAAAACACTTTGAGTTTTTTTTAGCTTTAATGATTAAATATCTTATTAACTATTACAAATATCACTTCAGTAACTTGTCATTCAACGTTCATTAATAAACAATTTGAGCTTTTAGATTTAAGTCTCACTCTATTATTTTTTTTTTCATTTACTAATATCTAGAAAATGATCGGTCGTAGTAAATACTTGAAACTTTTCAAGTCTGGGGTAGGTATACTAGTTTTCAGTTTAGTTTCAGCTATGGCGATGTTCGTGCAGGTTCGTAAGATGAAAGGTTACCCCAAACCATAGACATTATAACTGATGGACTGGCCGTCACGTGACTTCAACACACAGTTCCTGGCGGACTACATAAAAGAGAGACATGCTGTGAAGGATAGAATAAGTCAAGGCAGAAGATTCAAATTTGCTATGGCATTACATTGGAAAACCCTTCTTTGTTGTTTTTTTTTCCAAGGGAAATATTGAATACTTTGAATGAAATGAGTTTTGAAAAAGTTAATGGAATCACAGTGAGGAAATTTATGCGACATTTTCATGATATCTTTCAGAAACAAAAGAATTCCATTGAGCCTTCATCTGAATGAAAATGTTTTTTATTTTTATTTCAAAGTTCAGGATTGAAAAAAAAATATTGGCAATCAAATTTATATTCGATATCATGAAGTTAGAAGTGCAATTGAACTAAATTGGGAACTTGGGCGATTTCAAAATTTGTGATCAATAATGCCTAATAAATAAAACTTAGTGAGAAATTAAAATTAGGAAGTGAAAATATGACATAGGAAAATAATACAAATACAAAATGGTATTCAACACTCGATATAGAGACATTATTTTAAGAAGGTTGTTAAATGATGGGGTGTATATGAAAAACAGTTGAGAAATTTATGTACCTCTGTACGTGGCAAGCTAGTATAGTAATATAGTCAACTAGTCGTTTTTTCATTTTATTTTAATTTGGTAGAGTATTGTATAATTTAAGGCTGATGTAGCTGTGCCTTTTTTTGTCCTACAGCTTTATCCATAAAAGGCATTTTGAAATTAATTTGTTTGGTTCAAGTGTTTCGATTTGAAAGATTTTTCATTAATATGCGAAAAGAAGATCTGAACTGGATTAAATATATTTGTTTCCAAATAGAGAGCATCTGTCGGATAAGTCCTTTTTTTGGAAAATTATTTTGGTTACTATCAGTTTATTCACAGTGGTCAATATTATTCAAACCTTAATTGTGGTGCATAGTACTTACCCCTATAGCTGTTATGTGTCTTCGAAGGAATACTTCTGATCATAAGAAATGAGAATCAATGAAGGGAATGAAAATAAATAAAATAATAAGTGTTTATTATATAAAATTAATCTAAATGAGTAAAAAATAAGGATTATCAAAATTATATAGTAAAAATCACTTCATTAATAGAGTTTCTTGGGTTCCCTGATAGCAAAATATATAAATAAATGAACATATCATTCTTTCATTTATTTACATTTCGACGTATTTTGTGTCATCTAACAATAAAATAAATATACAGAAAGTTTGAAACAACCATTTTTGTATATCACAGTAGAAATGACTACTGGGACTATGTTTACCACTGGTCAATGTGTTGTTTCAAACTATATGTATCTTACTATTTTGGTGTTTTTTACCTGAAGATGGACAAAAAGTATGTTGAAAAAATACCTGATTGATCAAAACGTTAATTCCGAGAATTTGAAAAAAATCAAAATATATGTGACTTATTTAAAATGAAAGCACTCTTATAAAACACCTATTTTTGAACCGATTGATTTTTTTGTGAGGTAGAGATTCGAAAAATATATGTTTTGTAAGGATGTTTCCATTTTAAATGGGCCTCTAATACTATATTACTTTCGTGTAACCTTTATTGATGACTGAAATGAATTAATTTTGTCAATCTATGTCTTATTCTTGACTCAACTTCATTAGAAGTATTATTAATATGGTGGAGACGAATAGTTAGATAATTTTTCAAAATCAGTTTAACCAATTGTAAAATATGACTGGAAAGAGGATCTTGTTCCATCGAGTGCTCAGTGAGCACTGCAAAGACTTCATTTAAGCTTATTTTCCTTAGGCAAAACCTTATCATTTTATTTATTATATTGGGCTCAGAAAAGTTATTTATTGTTTTTATAATACTTTCTGCCACAATACATATTTTAACTACATCTGACGAAGGTTTACAGAGTCCACCTCTATTTTTTCTTATTAGAAGTGCTGATGCTGTATTTGTGGAAGTGAGTGATTTGGCACAAGTGTCGCAATTAATGAGTTTTACCATTCTTTTACTGACAAAACCAGCGATATACTCTATAATATCAGTATAATATACACAATTTGAAATCTCAGTGAAAGGAACCAAATTATCAAAATCATCAACTTCAATATCCTGAACATTCAAAGAATCTAACAAATTTGTACTTATAACATGAGTGGAAGATGTCACATTCAATATACTTGTTTTGTCTTGTGCCAAGCAATTTGCAGTATCTGGTGACACTAGCTCACAATGGATCAAGACTCTTTTATACGCCCCTTCGAATTGTCTTGCTGTAGGATTATTATTGAAACCTCCCCGAGATCTCATAATAGAAAAAAACATCTCTATATGATCTTGACTCATTTTATAGGTGCAGAGAAACTTTAAAGTTTTCGTTTTTATCAAATCATCAAACAAATTCCGAATACTAACTAAGCAAATTATCAACCCAATGAAGCCTGTTTTTCGTCGAGATTTAATTATTAAATCTCCTTTTTGATCTTTGAGACTACTCAAATATTTTATTGAACTCTCTATAGTATCTTTAATGAACTTTTCATTCTCTATGCAGAGAGGTTTTTTGGTAATCATTTTGTTTAAAAAGTTTCTACTATTTAAAATATCGAAAATATCATTAATTTTTCTGCAGTGAATTACAAGGGGTTGGCTTCCATTGAACTGCGGGATATTCAAATCTTTATCACAATACTCTAAAGCATCGGCAACACTTGCACTGAACATTTCCACTGCTAATTTTACTTTCATCTTTTCTTTGTGATAATTTAGATGTCTATTCCGAATTTTAGTTGCTGCATGAAGTCCTGATTCATTTTGTAATTTGACTAATTCTGAGAAATAATTCCAATTTATTTTTTCGTTCAGTCCATTGTAAAAAAATCCCCAGTCACCAAGAGTATTACGGCACAACTTAACCATATGGCAGGCATCTAAATAATGTGTATTTTGTGATTTGTAATGGGATGAAAAAAATATGGCCTCATTTCTGGCCAGCTCAAGTTCGCTCCTAGAATACTGCACATAGACATATTTGATGTTATTCCATCAAATGTGAGACTCTTTATAATAACTCCTGTACCCTCCATTTGTATCAAGCAACCTCTCACCAAATTTGCTTTTTGCTCTGCAGTTAAAGCATCTATCAAAAAATATGCAATGGGAACTTTCCATCTAGCATTTAATGCAACAAGCATGAAGACTAAGGCATTTTTGGCCCTAGGAATGCCATCACTATCTTGGATTCCTGTTCCAAAATTGACATATCCCACATGCCTGGAGCCTGTCCATTCAACCTGTTCTTTGATTGACATTTCATCCATGACCAATCCAGCTAGCAATGATTTTCCCTTGGTTTTTTCCACCTCCACCTTGATTTTGACAGCTCTTATAGCCTCTTCAGTATACCCCGGTGAGCCATCTACTGAACTGCACCATTTTAACAAAGTACGTGGATGTGGCAAAGAATGCTTCCCAAAAGTGGTTCTTATGTAGTTGTAGGCAGATGATGAATAGAAATTGAGAGTGAGAGCAAAACTTCTCAATTCCGGAGGAAATTTTCCTGTTACTCCTTTCAACTGCCTAGAAAGGAGTTGTTTTTCTGCTTCGGAAACAGATTCCTAAATGAAATGAAAATACATTAAATCATTTGTATAAAAAAACATCAAAACCCCCATTGCCTCTGAAAATAAAATATGGTTTTCTACTTTCTTAAATAAGCCTGTTCATGCGCCTTCATTACCTACACCAATAATTCTATCAAACAAAAAAAATATAGAATAACAAATAAAAAAATTGCATGTTCAAATAATTTAAAGAAAATAACTCACCTAAAGAAGCAAGAAAGCTAAAATTAAAAAAATAATGTTTTCCTGGATATAATTTGGCAAATTATAAATAAGTATTCCTCCAACTAATATAGGTATAACTTTTTTCTTATTTTTCATAACTTATTTATTTTTTATCTTTGCTCTGATAACTGGCCAAACTACAATTATACCAATACCTCAATAAGTAATCCTAGATACCTTCAGTATTATTGATGTTTCAGAAGAAATTTGATGTCTCTTTCTCAAATCATCAAGAAGACCATTCAGATCTGTTATTTTTTTATTACTCCTGTGAAGTTTGCAGTGGAGATACTTGTTAGTCTTTCTGTATTTCTGTATGACTGACTGCGAAATATTCCAGTATATATGGCGTTTTCTTGACTGTCAAGATCAGATTCTTCGAAATCTCCCACATATACAGGAACTAACCTTTTTCTAAGAAGAATGAGAAAATATTTAATTATATGAAATTTTATATTGTTGTTTATTTACCTTTTTCTAATATTTGTCCCAGATTTGACAGGAGTTAATTCATGCCTGATTACATTTGGATTAGAATTATGAAAAACTTGAATTGGTGTCTGTAATGCTTGAGAGGTAGAGGGAATACTATCTTGTTCTTCAACATTCAATTTTCCAGAACCTTCGGCAGGAGTCAAGCTTGAGTTCGGAATAGTACGAACGGGTGATGTAGGAGGAATATCTGATCACATTGAATCAATGTTTATATCAAATGGTAAAAAGCGAAGTTTGAAAGAATCAGAAAGGCATACAAATATAAATGTTATTTGAAATTTGAAGGAAATGTTTTGGGTGACAGTGAGTTAGAAAATATGAACTCACCTTCAGTGGCATTTATAATCAATGTTCTTCTTGATTTTTCCTTCTTGAGAAGACGTTTCGGGAAATCAAAACCGATGGGATTGCTTCCTTCTTCAAAACTTTCGTCCCAAAGGGATTAATATAATAGTCCTCTGCTTTGAAGTGGTTACTACAAATTACCGCTGTGGCAGAGGGTTTGTAGTCTTTTCTCCTAATGGCTATCACCCAGTTATTTCTCATCAGTTCATTCTTCGGAAACCTGTAGTTAAAATGTGTTAAAAAAAATCCACATACACTTCATGGTTACTCACCTATGAAATTTCACATCCAGCCCTTTCTTGTATCTAACTACACAATTATAAGCTGCACACGAAGAAGGCATATTTAAGAATGTTTATTATTTATTAGAGAGTTCTGAAACACTAGATAAATTTATAAAAAACTCGGAAAACACCACACGAAAACACATATAAACAATATACGAAACCAATGCTTTGCCTGAACATATTCTGTCCTTTTTCACAGGTTCTGATATCGATGTTCTCTTTCCCACAACCAGTCCATATTATTATATGTCTATGCCCCAAACGTAGACGGATTGACAACTATAAGCAGTTGTTACGATTCGAAAATGAATCTATAGATTTTTTTAAGTCTCATTTTTTGCCAGAAAATATGGAAACTAGAGGTGGAGCTCTTTCGACCAGGCAGAAGATGGAAATACTGTTACGTTACTTCAGGATCCAGGTAAACTTTTAGAAATCTCATATATTTCGCCTCGTTAGTAATGGTCATGTCTGAAAGAACGAAATAAGGAAACGTTGAAATCTTATTTTAGGTTTCCAGAGTGGAGTAGCGAAGATATGGGTGTCCATCGCAGCACTGTAACAAAAACGGTTATTATGTGATGGATTGCATTATAGCGAGAGTTGATGAGTGGATTCATTTTCCAGCAACACCCGCTGAAATGAATGATGCTAAGGTTTTGTGAACAAGGTTTTTCAGATGTCAACTGTAATCGGAGCATTGACTGTACCCACATCGAAATCAACAAACCTACAATGCACGGTGATGAGTATATTTACGCTACATAACTTTTCATGCAACGTGCAATGCGGATTAAAATTTACAAGCATTTCTGCCGAGTGGCCTGGTAGTGTCCACGATGCCAAAATCTGGAGGACAAGCCCTATAAGAGGTATAGTGTCTAGATACGATGGTACTGTTTGCTTTCTGGGAGATTCCGGATATCACCATGTCTTATAACACCTTTCAAGCCTCCACAAGATGGAGTGGAGCGACATTTCAAATTGATTCATGCTAGAGAACGGTGTGCAATTGAGAGATTGTTTGAACAGCTGAAGAAAAGGTTTCCCATTCTCGGTAACTGTGTGAGAGTGGCATTGGAAAGAGTCCCAAAAGTGATAATCTCATGTGCAGTACTTCATAATATTGCAAAATATTTCAATGACAAGTTCGACTTCAATGAAGAAAATAATGAAAAAGAAGCAGAGGAAGCTGCTATTGCAAATGAACAGTATGAAACTAGAGCTTCCAAAGAGAGGGGGATACAGAAGCATAATGAAATGAAGCAGTTTCTCAACGAATAATATGTTTATTTCACTAAATATATTATATATAATAAAACAAATAAATAAAATTTTCATAAGCTCTGGTATGGTATGATTTCTCCCATTTCCTGAGTAGTTTGAGTTGATTTTGTACAATGTTCAGATTTATCAGAACCTTTTCGACATGTATGTATTTTTTGTTTTAATTCTAGCAATTGTATTTCTTCATTTTCAATTTGAATTTCCTGTAACTTCAATTGTTGTAACAAAACAATCATCTGCAACTGAGGTAATGATAAGTCTTTTGTGTTGTCACTTTCATACTTCGTGATAATTCTTTAACTTTTTCTCATTTTCTTGGAAGGCCCTGGCATATCACTAAATGATTCTTCTGCGTTTTCATTATCTTGTAATGTGGTACTCCCAGTCACTGTTTCATGTCCTACCGATAAGGCCTGAGGAACTTTACAAAATACAGGATTCGTTTCCTTCTGCATAGTATCTATGAAATCTTGCTCCCATTGTTTGAGCTTCATGGGCTTATTACCTATTGCAGTCTTGTAATGTTTTTTCCTTATTCTTGTTTTCATATTGTTTAGTGTTTTTGAAAGCTGACCGACTTCCACTTTCTTCCCTGCAGCACGGGAAAAATAGCTAATTTTTTCCACGTCTTCTTCTTTGGATCTATCACTGATGGTATTTTTGACTTTTCTAGAACAACAGGATTTTCACGAATTCATTTTACAAACAAGCTCATGTCCAACTGCTTTCCCAGTAGGGAGTTATCCTCTTCATCCGATGACATCTCAGTAAAACGCGAAAAACACAACAACGCAACTTGAGATTTGCATATGTTGAATGCTATTTATTCAAGTGGCTGATAGATTGGGTGGAATGTGAGAGCGTGAGCATCGTGTCATGGCCTTCTGTCCCATGAGCACACGTTAGCATTAACTAGGGTTAGTTATTACTACCTATCTAGTATTTACTTAGAATATCATGATATTACCAAGTATTTACTACCTACCTTTAGCCAATTGTTATTCACCTCCATTTCAGAAAATTTTAAAAGTAGCTAGTTGTAACTAACTAGTATTTACTTGTTTTAATCACTTCACCCATTGGCTTGGTAATGAGCTGAATCCTGAAAATTGGGGTTGGATAAAGACAGAAACAATGTTTCTTCCGGTAAAAACAACCGATAAATTAGCTCTTGCGGAACTCTTGAAATTAGTCCACTGTTATTGCATTAAAAACTGTTTCAAAAGATGCGGATGCCGAAAGGCTGGTCTTCCATGTTCATCTCACTGCAAGCATTGCAAAGGAGAGAGTTGTGATAATTGCAAAAAGATTACGACTGAAGATGATAATGACGAATTCGACGATGTTGTTGAACGAAACAGTTTATAAGATGGAAATGAAGACGATGATGCCTGTACTGATTATGCACTATCTGTTCAAGAACTTGTGGAAACTTTGCTGGGGGACGAAGAAAACGACGGAAACCTTGCAACACAAGAAGAAATTGAAGATTATGAGCCACCATCAAAGAAACGTTTATGAGCCACAAAAAATTAACCTAATGTACAATAAAATTAAAAAAAACGTAATATTAAATTTTGAATAGACGCGGCCGATACTTGATGAAAATCCATAATTAAAGCAAACTAAAAAACACTCCACTACAATTTTCACAAAAATTGGTTTACAAAACCCACGACACGTGTTTCGCTATACTATAGTGGAAACTGTTTCCACTTGACCAATTTTTGTGAAAACCGTAGTTAAGTGTTTTTTAGTTTGCCAGTATTATTAAATGAATAACTATTCATAAATAAAGTTCGTTCATTTTTCGTTAGATGCTTAGGCTAATAAAATTTGAGAATGCTTTTTTGTTAACATATTTTTATTAATAATTCAAAAAATATTAGAGTGAGACTTAAATCTGAAAGCTCAAATTTTATATTAATGAACGTTAAAATCAAATTACTGAAGTGATGTTGACATTTTTGTAATAGTTCATAAGATATTTAAACATTAAAGTTAATAAAAAAATATAGTATTTTTTATAAACAATTGCCATAAATTAAATAAATAATTTGGTAACAACTCAAGTTTCAAGCTGAATTTGTTCTTTGATTAATGGAGTATAAATAAGTTCCAAGTGTTTTGATCGTATCTCCATTAGTTTATAAATTATAATCATTTAAAAGATGAAAAACCAGGTGAGATTGATGGAGTTACGGAGAACGGTAATTATAAAATTCGATAAGAAATATAAATAAAAAAAATTCTAAAAAAACCCTCATGGCTGTTTTTGTTACATTAAGTAGAATAAGAAAAAAAATATGAGGTAAACATTTATTTGTTTATAACAAATTGTTTATTAAATAAACAATAAACAATTAAATAAAACATTTTTTTTATAAATTGAAAATGATTTAAAGAAAATTGTTCCTTAATATTGATTTATAAGTGCTAGAAAAAAATTGGTAATTAACAAATACGTTTTTAAGCAATATTTTTTTTTTTAAGGAATGATTTTTATCATTACATGTGCATCAAAAATTAGTATTTCAAAAAAAAAAATTCAATTATCTTATAAACAACGCATTTATTTATAACAATGTTTTAAACAATAAAAATAAAAACGGATAAAAGTTTTAAAAATCATTTCCATGCAGCTTTCGATAATAAATAAACGGATCATTAAAAATATTGAAAAAAAAATAAAAAATTTCAATGATTAATTGAAGTTTTTTAAAAAAAATTTTTTTTGGATTATTTAACCTTTAAAATAATTAAGAAAGGAAAAAAAATCAGATTTTTATTTAACAATTATCACACTTGCAATGTTCATGTTCAAGCAGCAAAAAATTGTTAATTAACTATTGCATAACTAATTGAAAAATCGCGATAATTTTTTTTCCGGCGGATTATTGTTCATTCATCTATCCAGTGGGTGCCCGAATTTTTTCATTTCTTAATTTTCATATTTAATATGTTTAAATAATTTTTATTGTTAATGTGTCCGAAGTGGGCGTGGCTTGCGCAAGCCAGAGTACCCGTGTTCGGCCGTATTTTCACCCCCCTAGGAAAATTATAAATATTAGTCCTACAGTTCCGGCAGTCGTAACTTTTTTTTGGGAAATTTCCTTCCCATTTTTAATCTTTTATTAGATTTCCAAAATCTCAATTAGATTTTGAGATATTTGCAAAAAACCAGACCACCTTTTTTTTCAGTAAATTGTTTATAACTTGCAATTTTTGCGAGCGAAACTTTATTTTTCTCAAAAATTATCAACATGCTATTCCGAATCGAATGACACCTTGTACATATTTTTCCGAGAATGCTGAAAAAAGTTGACCAAAAAAGGACGTGTTGACTAGACTAAAGGAACATTAAAAGAAAATGCAGCAGTTGCTACTCAAGTCTACAATGCATCGGCTTAGCGTGAGGCAGCGAGAAAGTGGGCTCAAATTGTATATAGAGAATAAACGTTAATTTCATTATTATTATCTAAAATGCTTAGTTTTACATTTTTCCTCAATCCAGATATACCTAAACATTTCACACAAGCCACGCTTTATGATTCGTATTTAAATTACATTGCACCATTTATGAATAAATGACATGGCCTAAAACATCGTTGTCTGTCATTCAAATGTGAATGACGCGTCACGAACAGAAATCATACTATCATTCATATATGAATGACATGGAAATCAAAGTGATAAAAGTGCTTTTTCACTTGAAATATTCATTCTAAGAATTATGCAAAACTTATCTCCTTTAAAATTCGTTCTCATAAAAATTATTTAAACATTTCAGTTCCCAACTACCCCATTTACTGTCATTCCGAATGAAACTCTTTGGAAACATTGACACACACTTATATTGAGAAGTAAATAAAAATGAACACCAAAACGAACATAATCGGAGAAAAATGGCAAAACAAATGCAAAGCAATTCGAAACCAATTCACTTAAAGGAAATCATATCCAGTTATTTCTTTACAAAGAAGCTTATGCACATAAAAAACTTGCTCTAATGTTAAAACAAATGTTTCTATAAAGCTGTCGACTCATCACAATGAAGTCCGCTCATATTATCCATTAAAATTTCTCCTCATTCTTGTACTCCGTCCTAGCAACCAGATCTCACCCGACTCATAAATACCGTTCACGAATTTCAACCCAAATTTTCAGAAATACCCAAAATGCTCTTATATTGATATAAAAAACTCTAGTATTTTAATTTGTCAAAAACCTGACCATATCGTCCTCGACCTCTTCGTGTAGGACGACCCTTATTTCACACCACGATTACTTCCCCATGAGACACAACCCCATCGGCTCTATGCAACAGCCAGGTACAAACCCCCGATCCGACACTCGGATTACTCCCCGAGTCCCGAACTACAACTACTCCAACTCCTGCATCTCAACTACTGACTTCTAACTATTGATTTCACTACTTGTCTCCTAACTTCTTCAATGAATAATTTCAACAAATGAATACATTTTTCTACGGACCAAACTCATACTAGTGAAAGAGAAAAGGAATAAAACACCTGGGAACACATTGGAAAATAGTTCCAAACAAGTTTTCTTTTCTTGTATTTCAACTGATGCAAAATACATCATGCAAGTTGACTGACAGGCGTGATGGAGCATTGCTTGATTGTAGTCATTCTGATGAGATTGGGAACTTTCTAGAGACGTGCTCACTCCATGATCACATTCTACCCGTCTACCCTGCCTGTGGAATAAATGGTATGAATCAGCTGTCAGTCAAATTGGAGAACTAAACCTATGTTTGGCTAGAGCAGAATTGAGAAAGTTTTGACAAAAAATATTCAGTATTCCTTCCCCATCAACAGCCATATAACGGTCTTTTTGACCTTATCTTTCAAACAAGGCATCTCATCTATAGGTACTGGTTTGTATTTGTCCTTGGTAATTGCCTTCTGTGTGGACCAAACACATTTAATGTCTGTTAGAGATTTTTTTTCCAAAGATTCAATATCCTCTCTGAAAATAAAATTAGATAGAGTTCTAAAAGATGGTTGGTCAGGATAGCACTTTTCTTACCTAACACATTTGACCAGAGACGCTGAAATATGCCTGCATTTGCCACTATTTCCTGCTTTACAGGAGCACAACATACTTCTAACAGTGAAAGTTATGATTGCACCAAATTTGTAAAACTTAATATTGATGAACAGAGAATGAAAATCCCTTTCGAACAAGGTGCACCACGACTCCTCTTCTTATTTAAAATTTTTGAGGGGGTGCTCATAATATTTTCATATTGTAAATTGTCAAATTGACAATAGAAATCGACCTGTTTCAGGTTTTGTTTGAACAAATACATAATAACGATAAAAATGAATTTATTCCATACCTATGGACCGCACTGTATATATAATGATCACATTTGTTCAATGTTTTTTCATTGTTCTGACCTCTATTTCGGAATTCTGAGTTACAATTCGGAATTCCGAGTAACAAGTCGGAATTTGTAAAATAAAAAAATGTGGCACTTCTACGCCTTCGTAACCTTGTCCATTGGTATAAACAAAATTATTGGAGGTTACAGTGATTGAATAAAATTTCCCATTTTTATTGTTACATTATATATTCATACATTTAACTTTATTTCATTCATTTGACATTTTATATATTTTTTACATTTTATACATCATATTTTATACATTGTGTGTTTTATATATTTCATACATCTTACATTTTATATATCCATATTTTAGTCATCCCTTAAAATATATTTTATCTTGTAAGTATGAAGATCATATATGATCATATATGTTTGTATTCCTCAATATTCCATATCACAATTATTGTCAACCTCGATTATATCCCATCACTACAAATTATTTTATTCATCTATATTATTTAGGTTAAGGTTTGGACGTGTCTATAAAATGTAAATTTTCTTGAGACAAATAAAAATGTATGTATGTATTGTGAAGAAAAAATCAATATCACATTTTAATAAGTATTAATTAATTGAAAGGTATATTTTTGTGGCGGAACAATCTTCCTAGACATATTCTCGGGTATGTAAGCTTCCACCTGATCTTTTCATATTTCTGTTATTCATTTTTACAGAATATTCCAAAATCTCTAATTGAATGAAAAAGAACTCAAAAAAATTGTAATATACCTAGTCTATGCAGTTGGGAAATAGTATAAAAGTACCTAGGAGAATATTATGTTTTTTTTATCGTCGCCGTCGGTGCGCAATAATAGGTTTTTTAACTTCCACGTGTCTGTAAAAACAAACAACAAACAGGAGTATTTATATAACTATAATATATGTTTATGATCAAAACTGATAAAAAATCATGAATGTGGCAGATGGCTGACCTGACTAACGTCTCCCACGGGATGTATTAATTCTATATAAAAATACATGGTGAAAACAATATTTTTTTTTTTTCATCGATATGGTTTAAACTAGATTGACAATGCAGGCTCGTGTTGGGGCGATTTGAGAGTCCGAAAAAATATTCCCTTACAGGGCCCTACCACCCCTTGAGGGCTTTCGTGGTTCGCATTTTCTTCCTGATGTTTCTTAGTTTTCCACAAATCACTCAATTTGGACATATCGGATGCTGTGCGTTGCAGTTTTTTCTTCCTTTTAAGCTGGCGTTTTTCATGGCCGAAGAGCCCCTTTTTTATTTTCATATACATATTTTAACTTAAAATTATGTAATACAAGCCAAAAGTAAATCTTTTAAAAACTACCTTCAACGTAAACGAAAATAAACCGAACAAAAGCGAGATTATAAACAGGAACGCAAACGAATGATGCACTTATAATTCCGGGAGTAATCTGTGAGACCGGATGCCGGTATACTCTTACATTCAGGAAAATCAGGAGGATATCTGGGAATCAATAAGACCTTGGTTAAGGTCAGACAGATGGTTCAGTGTCGAGACGACGTAGCAAGCTGGTTCTGATATCCACAGTGCGGAGCTAATATAGGTCCCAAAACAAGATGCAGGAGTGAAATAAAGAAATACAATACTCCATTCGAACTGATTGTCATTCAGTAAGATTAATAAAAATAAGTATTTGCTTTTACTTATGAATTCGTAAGCAAATCCTTATATCTGTATTAATAAAAAAGTTCAAGTAAAAGGTTTTGCTAATGATCGAAGAGTATAAGGTTTTGCTTATAGCCTCATAAATAAAAATTACCTTTTACGTGTCAACAGAAGCAAATCCTTACGGAAATATAAGTCAACCTTTTCAGTTACTTCTGAAAACTTACTTGTGGAGGAAGTATGTTTGTAGTTCCAAGAAAACGAGAAATTTACAAAGAAAGACACGTTCAGATCCTCAAGAACACTTGGTGAGAATATTCAGATTTACTCCAGAGAATGTTTAATGGCTTTCGGGGTATTTTTTAGGAGAAATGGGAGAAAAACGTGGAGGAGCGTTGAATGCCCATACAAAAATGAAAATATTTCTGAGGTACATGGCAGATCCAGGTAATTTTCCATTAGATTCATATCATTTTGAGGAATAATTATGAATTAATCGAAATTAAAGTATGTGTATGCCGAATCTCGACATGTTTGTTCTTCAATTCATGCATTCACCATTCCAGACATTTACGCTCTAAACTTATATTTCAGGATTTCAAATTGGAGTAGCTGAAGATATAGGTGTCTGTCAAGCAACATTATCGAATGCTGTTAGATACGTCGGCTCCAAAATTGTGGAAAAAGCTGATGTCTGGGTCAAATATCCCTCAAGTATTGATGCAATAAATACTGCGAAACACTTATGGATACAAAAATATAAATTTTCCACTGCTATTGGAGCTCTAGATTGTACTCACATGAGAATAAAAAAACAACGTGCACATCAACATGGTGATGAATACATATGTCGTAAACAATTTCCCAGCATTAACGTCGAAGCGACATGTAATGCAGATGAGTTGTTCACCAGCGTAAGTGAGGAATGGCCAGGATCAGTACATGATAGTAGAATTTGGAAACGTAGAAGTGTATGTCGAACGCTTCGAGGTTTCAATCATGTTGTTCTGATAGCAGATCAGGGATATGGCATTGAGAAATGTCTTATGACACCTTATTATAACCCAGTCACACCACAAGAAAGAGCCTTCAATGATTTGCTGAAGCGGGAAAGAGTTATAATAGAAAGATGTTTTGGACAATTGAAGCAGCATTTTCCGATATTACAAGGTACTGTAAGAGTGCCTCTCAACTTTGTTCCGACACTTATAGTGGCTTGTGTCATTTTACACAATATTGCAAAATATTTGAAGGATGAATTGGTATTTGGCGAAGAGGATCACCCCGATGAAAGCTAAGAAAATATATTTAATGTTCACAATGAAGTTTCCAGTAATGCAATGAGAATTGCAGGCCAACAAAAACAGCAACAATTGGCAGAAATTATTCATAATCTGGGATAATGAGGAATGAATTTGTTCTTGATTAGCACCCTAAGCTCAACCAACACCCCAGTGTGATACATCATTCAAAACCCCTTGTATAAATATATTCTAAAACTATACACTTTTACTTGCTTATGTCGTTATTTTCAATTAGAGAACTGAAGTGAAATTATGGATAATTATGGCATAGGTTCTTACCCATTTTCTGAAATAGTCCATGACATATGTTGCATCATCCGTCACAGGAAATGTTCACATCATCAATGACAATCAGTTCGAATGGAGAACCTACGTTGTATTTCTTTATTTCATTCCTGCACCTTGTTTTGGGACCTATAGTAGCTCCTCACTGTGGATATCTCCTGAACCAGCTTGCTACATTGTCTCGACACTGAACCCAGTAGAACATCCGTCTGACCTTAACCAAGGTCTTATTGACTCCCAGATATCCTCCTGATTTTCCTGAATGTAAGCGAGTACTCAGCGTCATCCGGTATCACAGATTACTCCCGGAATTATAAGGACATCATTTGTTTGCGTTCCTGTTTATAATCTCGCGTTTGTTCGGTTTATTTTCGTTTACGTTAAAGGTAGTTTTTAAAAGATTTACTTTTGGCTTGTATTACATAATTTTAAGTTAAAATATGAATATAAAAATAAAAAAGGGGCTCTCTCCGGCCCTGAAAAACGCCAGCTTAAAAGAAAGAAAAAACTGCAACGCACAGCATCTGATATGTCCAAATTAAGTGATTTGTGGAAAACTAAGAAACATCAGGAAGAAAATGCGAGCCACGAAAGCCTTCAAGGGGTGGTATAGGGTCCTGTAAGGGAATATTTTCCGGACCTTCAAATTGCCCCAACACGAGCCTGCAATGTCACAATCTAGTTTAAACCATATCGATGGAAAAAAAAGATTATTGTTTTCACTATGTATTTTTATATAGAATTATGACATCCCGTGAGAGACGTTAGTCAGCCATCTGCCACATCATATTCATGATTTTTTATCAGTTTTGATCATAAACGTATATTATTGTTATATAAATATTCTTGTTTGTTGTTTGTTTTTACAGACACGTGGAAGTTAAAAAACATATTCATTGTGCACCGACGGCGACGATAAAAAAACATAATATTCTCCTAGGTACTTTTATACTATTTCCCAACTGCTTAGACTAGGTATATTACAATTTTTTCAAGGATTTTTAATTTAATTAAAGATTTTGGAATATTCTGTAAAAATGAATAACAGAAATATGAAAAGATCAGTTGGAAGCTTACATACCCGAAAATATGTCTAGGAAGATTGTTCCGCTACAAAAATATACCTTTCAATTAATTAATACTTATTAATTTTTTTATTTTTTTTACAATGACCTCCAATAATTTTTTTTATACCAGTGGACAATGTTACGGAGGCTTAAAAGTGCCACATTTTTTTATTTTACAAATTCCGACTTGTTACTTGGAATTGCGAATTGTAACTTAGAATTCCGACTTGTAACTCGGAATTCCGAAATAGAGGTCAGAACAATGTAGAAACATTAGAAGTACGTGTTAGATGTTCAAAGAGTTAAAATGAAAATTAAAAATTGAAAAAGCACATAAATTAAAAAATGTTGATATTTAGTAATTTACGCTATGTTATTTTACAGTTTTTCTGAGCATTCTACCGTTTTTCTGAAACCTTATATAATAATACCCAATGAAATGCCAGGAAAGATCTTGATGCAAAATTATGAATATTAAAAATATGAAAAGCAGAAAACGTCAAAAATGATTTTTTATATATCATGTATATAGTATATAAGGTATTTAGAAACGATTCGTGAATAAAAACTGTCTGATAAACGAAAATAATGAAAAGTGCAACGAAAAGTGCGTGTAAATCGATAATTCGAGAAGAAAACAAAGGATGTGTGGTATCAAGGGAGAAAAATCAACAAGCGGGAAGATTGAGAAAAAATAATTTTGAAAGAACCAACTCAAGAAATTTGAATTTGAAAAATCAATCATATTTTCGTTACAGAAACAGGTATTCGCCAATACAACACAAGGAAATACTATAAAGGACTATAGCTGATAAAAAACCCAGATGCAGAACGAATCTTACCTTCTCATTTGAGACATATACCAGTACGAGGGCGAATACACAGTCGACAAGGGGGCTGCAGATTGGAACGGCAGTTTCCAGGAACGGGAGAGCGATCCAAGACATTGAACATTTTCGTTTCAAGAGCCACATGTACTTTGAACCATGAAAGTCACTAAACTCAGAACCCTTTTGATACAACACTTTCATGAATTAGTATATAGACCACATAACCTACAAAAATAGGTTACATTTCACTTTTTATTATCACATAACTTCACTTTTCATGTATATTTTGCTATGAAGCATAATTTAAGTTAATTATCGAGAATAGGTAACAGTAAGTCTTCCTGAATAAAGGAAATTATTATTTTGATGAATTTCTGCATTATTTTCAATGATTGAGCAATAACAAGTTGCCATTTTCTGAAACTGACATCAAAAACTACCATAGGGCTACACAGTAGAACTGACTCCTGAGATTCCATAGGCGTACCGATTGAGTTAGCTGAGGTAAAGAGAATAAGGTAAAAGAATCAGTGGGAAAAAGGTAAAATACATAGCCGGACATTTGAAATATTTATATTGGTATTTATTTATCAACATATTAAATTACATTCAAAGGGCAACTAGCTGAAAAAGGTTTGAAAATAGTAAAACAAAAAATATTTTTTGGTATGATATATGATTGTGAAAAAAAAAAAAAATAGATAAATAATAAAATAAAAATAAACCGCAATCACCTCATCATAACAATATATATATATATATATATATATATATATATATATATTATAATGATGATGTTATTATTATTTTTATTTTATTAATAACTAGTCATTTGTTATTAATCCATTTTCTCCACATTTATACAAATATGTCAATGCAAGAATTCTAAAATGTCAACTTTATATTTTCCCTCTATATTATTTTTTTTATTTCCAACAAATGTTTTTCTTTTCAATTTCTTTAAAATTATTATTTTGGCTTTTCTGCTCCGCGTTCGGCGACAATTATTATGATGACTCTAATATTTATTATTATTGGCCCGCGTTGGGCGTCAATTATTATGATGATGTTAATATTGTCATTATTATTTTTATTTCATTAATAACTAGTCATCATAATAAAATATTTGCTATTTGTTATGATACGTTAGATTAAATGTTTTTTTTTTTAATTTGTGAAAACGAAATACCTATCATAATAGCAATAATATATCGGCTATGTTGTTTACCCTTTTTCAAATACTCTTTCACCTGTATTCTTTTACCTTATCCCAGCTCAGTCGGTACGCCTATGGAAAATGATGTTTCTCCTTTCTCAAGGTAGGATTCAGTAGTGCCAACTTGTTGCTCTGCTTGAAGTCAATTTTCAATGTACTGTTTTGTGGAAATATTTATGGTTATGTGATCAAACAGATAAATAATGAATTAGAAAAAGTCAAATATATTTCTTTTATTCGAATGAATCT
Organism: Gonioctena quinquepunctata; assembly: GCA_018342105.1. Taxonomy (NCBI): domain Eukaryota; kingdom Metazoa; phylum Arthropoda; class Insecta; order Coleoptera; family Chrysomelidae; genus Gonioctena; species Gonioctena quinquepunctata. The sequence goes on along the minus strand of JAFIRS010001835.1, from coordinate 103,981 downwards.
AAAAAATATAACCTGCGAAATTATCTTAATTTTATCAAACAAAATAATTCAAACCTTTAAAAAAGAATATATTTTTTATACTATTTTGAGCATGAAAAAGAAATAATGTTCAAATGAATGGATAAAAGTCATCAAAATATCCTAAAGAAGTGCCTGGCACGAATACACTCACTTTGTTCAGTTCTGGGTTGAAAAAATACCTGTTATTTTTTCTCTTGGGTGTTCTCGTAAATCCTGGAAGTGTTCCTCGGATATTGGAGATTGCAGTTCCAATGTGGAAGGCCCCTTTGTTATTGGCAACGTCACGGATAGGATTTGTCTCTGAATATGTTTTATATTGTATAATGGATGATTTATTGTTTTACAAAATTTGGTACGGCTTTCTTTTTTAAATATAATTTTTCATCTCCTCAAGCTTGTTACTTCTCCTCTTGGCAACCCTCACTTTTTGTTTATTTTCACAAATTTTACCTAAAATGTATATTCAAGGTTTCAATACTTTCTAGTAAAACTTGAATATCAATTTTATTATTTTTTCAAATTACTAATATTACTTTGTTTTGTTTCAGAAACCACCTGACTTTGGAATTCTCTTCAATTCAAGAGAGAAAATCTATCAAGATAACAACATTTATGACACTTGATATGTTTTTAAAAATATTTTATACTGATATATATATTTTCAATATTTATTAGGTTTTCATAATTATTGGTACTCCTTTCAATTATGCTCTGTTTTATTATTTTCCCTAACTCTTCCTTTAATTTATTTATATTGAATTGGATATTTTATTAATCTGAATCTCTCAATTTCTTTACTTTTATTTTGTGCATATTTTACTTTTTCATAATAATTAATTATTATATTTATAATTCATTAATATACCTTTATTTTAATTATAAATATTCTTATTATATATTTCATTATTATTATTATTATCATTTCCACTTACATTTCTCACATTCATTTTTCTTATACACAAAATATTTCACTTTGTTTCTTTTAATTTTTTCAAAATTCATATTTTTTTATCTTCCTTTCATAATCTATCTTGGTTTTTACTTTTTCTAACTGATCTTTACCAATAATTGTATCAAATTCCATGTTTTTCAGTATTAGTGATTGTTATTCAATATTATTATTGTCTTTCTCCAAATTTCAATTCATGTATTGATTTGTTTCCTCCAGTTTTCTGTCATTGATTCTCTTAGCAAATTGTTTTTAAGCATTTTTATCTTTGTATATTTACTTTTAAGATTATTTTCCACATTACCTTATTTTATTCAAATGTTTCTGAAACAGTATCTATCAAAAATATTTTTAAACTTTTTGTTCCCTACCTTACCTGTGAAATTTGTTAAACTTACAATTATTCTCCCTAATTTTTTTATTTATTATTTATCTCTCCTTCTATGGAATTGTACTTGTTTCGTTACTACATGCATATATTTTATTTCGAAAATTTTCAATTGAAACTTTATGTTAACATTGTCAACTATTTCCTTTTTCATCATTTTAAATTGTTCTTGTTTTGGATAGTCATATTTGTTCAAATTCTTTCCTATTTTTATATTTGACATTTTAATATCCATTATTATTATTTCATTGTTTGTATTCCTTTCTTTCATCTCAAAATTTTTATTAGCCATGTTTATGTCATTTATTCCTATTATTATCATTTTATCATTTATTTTCCCTTGTTGCATTTCAAAATGTTCATTAAGCATGTTCATATCATCCATAAATTCATTATTATTGTCATCAAGATTCATTTTCATATTTTGTATTTGTTTATCATCTTTTTCTAATAAATTGTTACTCACATCTTTTTTTTTATATAACTACCCTATGAAATTCCTTATTATTTTGTCACTACTTGTTTCAAATGGTTTAATATTCCTTCTATATTTTCTTGAAACTTTCTTCATTCTTCCCATACTTCCTTTATTCTATCTGTGTTTTCTTTCATTTCATTTTCATGCTTTCTTTCATTTCATTTTTCATACATTCCATTTTTTCTTCCATTCTTACTGAATTTTCATTCATTCTTTATATTTTCTCTTCCATTCTTACTGAATTTTCATTTAATTCTTTCTTCCATTCTTTCTGAGTTTTCTTTTATTTCGTTTTTCATACTTTCCATTTTTTCTTCCATTCTTACTGAATTTTATTTCATTTTTTCTGAGTTTTCTTTCTTTTCATCTTTCAACTGTCAAATTGTGCGCTCTTACTTTGTGTTTCCCTCCCTCTCACATTACTACTTTCTCCTTGTTCCTGATCACCCCTCTCTCTACCTTCTGCACCTTCTTCTAAACCAACTTTTTTACCATCTCTCAAATCCATTTTCTCCATATTTATATAAATATGTCAATGCAAGAATTCTAAAATGTCAACTTTATATTTTCCCTGTATATTATTTTTTTGATTTCAAACAAATGTTTTTCTTTTCAATTCCTTTAAAATTATTATTTTGGCTATTCTGCTCCGCGTTGGGCGACAATTATTATGATGACTCTAATATTTATTATTATTGACCGCGTTGGGCGTCAGTTATTATGATGATGTTAATATTGTTATTATTATTTTGATTATTAATAACTAGTCATCATAATAAAATATTTGCTATTTGTTATGATACGGTAGATTAAATGATTTATTTTTATTTGAAATTTGTGAAAAGAAAATACCTATCATAATAGCAATAATATATCCGGGTATGTTGTTTACCCTTTTTCAAATATTCTTTTACCTGTATTCTTTTACCTTATCCTAGCTCAGTCGGTACGCCTATGGAAAATGATATCTCTCCTTTCTCAAGGTAGGATTCAGTAGTGCCAACTTGTTGCTCTGCTTGAAGTCAATTTTTTCCCTCGAGTGGATGTTATAGTTTAACCATTTTCAATTGCAGAAGCTGTTTCTATAGGGAGCAAATCAAAAACTCACTTCACTAACACGAGCGAATATGCGAAGAAACGGAACGAAAAATAATGTGTACTACTCGTAAACATTCTCCGTCGGCAAACGGTAGATCAAAAGAAGATCAAAAGAGCCGATAGTCAACGTGGGTTTGAGTGACAGCTGTTTGAGTGACCGCAAGCCAATGATAATGCTTGTAGGTGTGTCTAAAAGCTGAGACTAATGAATCACCAGTTTCAGGAGGTTTGAGTAAATGAAAGCCAGTAGCGTCTCTGGTCTGGGATCGAAATAGCTTTTAAAATATTCTATTCTGTTGTGTTTTGATGGAAAATATGGCTTTTTTCGACCATGGGAAAATGAAACTATGATGATCCGATTGCCTACATACTTCCTCGTTTATGGCATATTTTTTTATTTTAATGTATTTTTAAAATATTTAAATTTCTAAATAAAATTAGTTATCTCCGCCTCTGCTGCTCAAAGGATTCCGCCTCAAGACTGGGAAACTTGTTTTTTATGCTTCTGCAATTGTAAATGGTTTGACTATACCTTGGAACATGCATTTGGGCCAAGTGGGCGAACTGATTCTTTAGCTATAAACTGTGACTATGTTTGCGATGATTTGCATTTAGTGATGAGAAACAAGATAGATTTTTAAGTGTCAAAAGGATTGACACTCATAAGATTTCTTCGCATCCCACTCATATGATGTGATATGTGTTCATATGAGGGGCAGCGGTGCAGTTTTACATTTTTGTTCATTTAATTAATAATATCGGGTAATGGAATGAAGAGTTATTATAATACTATTATAGTCATAGTGTATTATATAATAATACTATTGCAGTCATAGAGATTGAAATATAAATTGACAGTTAGGGCCATTCATAAAAATAGCCAACTAGAGAACTGGTGAAAGAATAAATAACGGATTAATTCACAATTATCGAATAATAAGCAGAGGCGGACTTTTCGAGAAGTTGGGGAATTTGCATATACAATGAGATTGTCATGGAATTCCTGATACAAAATGACTATTATAGTATCACAGACAATTAAAAATAAACCTAGATAAGCAAGGTGTGAAAAGGAAAATGTAGTTGAGTATTTGGGGTTGAACGTGAATCCAATCATTTTATAATAAAAAAATGGAATCAAGTCGAGCCTCGAACAATGAAAGTTCGTACCTCCATACCCGTACCCCATATATTTATAACATATCTTTAATAATACAATTTTTTTCATTATTCTACCTCTGTATCGGAATTCCGAGTTCAGAATTCCGAGTTACAAGTCGGAATTCCGAGTTACAAGTTACAAAAATATTTATAATATTGAGAAGTTATTGGGCTTTAAAATGGAATTAATCCGAGAATACGCTAAATAGATTAATATGTCAATGGTGGATCCATAATATACCGGGTAGAGAATAATAAAAAATTAAGAAAATTGTATCAACGGTTTTTCATTACATGAAGAACTAACCATTATATATGTTTTTCAAATCTGGAATTTTGTCATTCAAATATGGTTCTCTCTGAGGTTTGGGAATAATTACTATCTGTCAGATCCGCCATGCACGATTTTAACTTTGAGAAATAGTGGAATAATTACATTTACCTCAAAATGGAGTGAATGGAGAAATGAGGAAAATCCCCAAGTAAAGATGATGCGATTTCCAGATCAATATCATTTGATATGATAATGTGCCTATTAGGAATCTGGCTAACTTTTACGTGAATCATTGCATTGTATATTTTCATCAAGTAGCTTATACTTGTTGATGTCATGGTAATAAAGTGTTTCTGGATTCTACTGTCGACTCCAATTCAGTAATTATGTGCAAAATGGTAATATCCTTTGTAAAAATACCAGCATGTCTTTACCGGTGTGAAGTTAGCGGTCATTTTCTAGCGGCCGTTCTCATCTGGCGGCCAAATGACCAGTGGCGTCGGGTGATAAATTAAATTTATTCATTAAATGGCAATGGGGTTTCAATTCAACAGAAAATGGTCGAACACAAAAAATATAAAACTTAAGAATGATATACCAAGAGATATTTGATATGCTTTTAGATAAAAAATTAAAACCCACCCTCAAAAATAAGCCGAGTCGATGTATACGTACTATTGAAACTTTATATAATGATTTACCAAGAGATGATTGATTTGCAGGCCGTCAAGGGGTAATTTTTAAAATATCGATATTGTTGCAGGCGTCGAACGGATAGTTTATACTGTCGATTTTTCGAAAAAATTCAAAATCACCCTCAAAAATGTTTAGCAAAGTTCATCTCTTTGTATATAATTATATAGCCTCTCAGTAAAACGTTTACCAAAAATGAACTTGGCTAAACATTTTTAAAGGTGGGTTTTTATTTTTTTTTCGAAATATCGACAAGTATAAACTACCCTTCCGACGGCCTTCAAATCAATCATGTCTTGGTATATCATTATATAGCCTTTCAGTAACACGTGTACCAAATATCGACTTGGATTAATATTTTTGGGGGTGGATTTTAATTTTTTATCTAAAGCATATAAAATATCTCTTGGTATATCATTCTTAAGTTTTCCATTTTTTGTCTTTGATCATTTTCTGTCAAATCGAATCCTCATTGCCATTCCAAATCTTCAGCCATTCGATTTGGTTGAAAATTCGAATTTAATTTACTACCCGACGCCACTGCTCATTTGGCCGCCAGATAAAAACGACCGCTATAAAATAGCCGCTATGTTACTGAAAGGCTATATAATGATGTACCAAGAGATGATCGATTTGCAGGCCATCGACGGGGTAGTTTATACTTGTCGATACTTCAAAAAAAAATACCCTTAAAAATGTTTAGATACGTTCATTTTTGGTCTACTATATAATGATATACCAAGGGATTATTGATTTGCAGATCGAAGGGGTAGTATAAACTACCCCTTCTCTTGGTATATCATTATATAGCCTTTCAGCAACACCTATACCAAAAATGAACTTGGCTAAACATTTTTGTGGGTGGGTTTTGTTTTTTTTTTAATATTGACAAGTATTAAGTAGCCCTTCGACGTCCTGCGAATAATAATAATAATAATAATAAATGGTCTTTATTCATCGAAGTTTCACATTGTTACAGAGGTATATTCAGGAATACGAATTTACTTTGATGAAAGGGCGAAGTTCAGCTCAAGCTGCTTTTCAACTTAACCCAAAGAAAGTAAAGAAACCAAGTACACTCACACAGTGAGCAGCAGGAAAAAAATATAAATAAATAAATTCCATAATCGAAAGGTACATTGTACCTAAAAAAGTTTACCTATTTCTAAGCCTATAAATAGATAGATTCCAAAATCGGAAAATACATTGTACCTACAAAATCGTTTGCCTATTTCTATGCCTGAATCATGACATCATATTTCATGTTGTGATAAGGAGATTAGTTTTCAATCGTTTTTTAAAGTTCATTATCGTGTAGGATCTAATTTCCTCAGATAGCCGGTTATATTCTGTGCATGCCTTGTACGAAAATGACCTTTCAAATAGTGCCGTCTTATGTTTTGGGATAACAAGAGTTGATCTGTTTCGTGTGGATGAATCGTGTATGGAAGAGAAAGTTATCAGTTTATTGTGAAGATACTTCAGATAGCCGGTTATATTCTGTGCATGCCTTGTACGAAAATGACCTTTCAAATAGTGCCGTCTTATGTTTTGTGAAGATACTCTGTTGCTGGAGTTTTACAACTTTGTGGACGAGAGTCAATAAATGTAGTAAGTAGGATTTTCGAAGCTTAACCAGCCTGTTCTTTCATTTTATGAGATATGTGATCGAATTTTCGTATTCCATATGAAAACGTAGACAACTATTTTGAATTTTATGCAAACGTGTGGAGTCAGATTGAGAAGTGCAGGTCCATATATGGTGTCGCAGTAAAGATTTTGGAAAAAATTAGCGACTCGCAAAGTTGCAACTTGAGTTTAGTAGACATCAAGTCGCGATTCGGATATAATTGCCTTAGAACATTGTAGGAAGATTTAGTTAAGGAATTCACATGTTTGGTGAAACGAAGTTCGGAATCTAGCCAGAGTCCTAAATTTTTGGTGTTGTTTGTAAATTCTAAATCTGTGTCGCCTATTTTGATTTCAAGCTGATTTGCGAGGGTTAGCCTCACTTTATTTGGTCCAAATAGCATCGCAGTCGACTTGCCGGCATTTAGTTTGAGGTTGTGAGCGAGGAAATATCAAAGAGAGATTCAAGATCTTCATTGATTAATTTTTTCAAAGGAGTCTAAAGAACTGATGTCGGAAGAAAGGTACAACTGCGTATCGTCGGCATAATGGTGGATAGTACAATATTTTACGAAGTTATAAAATCAGATATATATAGAGAAAAAGAAGTGGCCCTAAAATGGAACCCTGGGGTACTCCTTGGTTACAAGCAGTTCGTCCGACGCCTGGTCTTCCAAGATAACTCTATGGCTGCGATTGCTAAGGTAGTTTGAGATCAATGAAACTGCGTGTCGGGAGAATCCAAAGTAGTTTAGTTTTTTACAGAGAGTATCGAAATCTAAGGTGTCGAACGCTTTGCTATAATCCAAGAGCGTAAGGCACGTTATTTTCCCTGAGTCCGTGGCCTTGAAAATATCGTCAGTGATTGCTAGCAAGGCGGTTGTTGTACTGTGAAGATTGCGAAACCCTGACTGACACGAAGTTATGATGTTGTGTTTATAGACGTAGTCACTTAATTGTGCTTTGAGGTTTAATTCGAATGCCTTAGAAAGATGGGGAGGATACTTATTGGTCGGAGATCCGAGAGAGTTCTCGGCTGATCACATTTAGGAGGGAATAACTATAGCATTTTTTCCAGGCTGCTGGATATTGAGCAGATGATATTATTTTGTTGAAGATGAAAGTTAAATGGTTGATCAGCTGATTTTCGATCAAGAGAAGCATTTTAGTGATATATTGTCACTTCCAACCGCGTTGCTCTTTATCATATGAATGGATTTTCTAACAGATTCTTCGTCAATGATGTTGAACTGGAACTCTCTATCGGCAGAGTTATGTACATCGTATCGATCTAGCAGTGCTAACTGATTTACAGACTTTGGGCAGTAGGGGTAGAATTGAAATGACGAATGATTTCATTGACTTTTGAGTTGGGGAATTTCAGTTTTAGTTTTTTCCTCAGAACATCTAACGACCTAAGCGTATTCCAAATATTTTTGAGTTTTTTGTCTCAGAACGAAATCAAGATAAGCCTTTTCTCTACGAATTGCGCCTGTTACATAGTTTCTCAATTCTGTGTAGCCATCCCAACTCGCGGCAGTTCTATATTTTTGTATTTGTCAAAGGCTTTGTTCCTAAGTGAAATCATTTTTTAATATTATAGGTCAACCAAGGTGCAGGTGGTTTACTTACTTTTTTCTTTACCATAGGGGCATGTGTGGAGAAAAGTAGCAATAGAGTCTCATTCAGGTATGAGATCATGTCATAAATATTATTTAGTGAATATATGTGATCCCAGTTGATATAAGTCAAATCGTGAGTAAAGTTATCTAGGTGAAATTTTGAGAAATCACGATATGTAACGAATTTAACTTTATTTTCTGAAACCAAGGGCTTTATAGTGCAAGAGACTGCTAAGTGATATGATAGTCCGCGACCCTTTACATCTAACACATCCACACCAGACACTAAGTTGATATCAGATACGCAAATTATGTCTATCAGGGTTTTACTCCGGGGGGTGAAATGGGTGGGTTCGTTTACGACTTGGTATAAACTAAAGGAGTTCAACAAGCCCACGCATAACTCAAGGCCTCTATTAGGTGTCAAAAAATCTATATTAATGTCTCCTGACATGATGAGAAAATCACTGGTAGGTAACAGTTCGCCGATAGAGTCTTCCAGTTCATTAATACAATTGGGGATGGAAGAAGAAGGGGGCCGATATATAACTCCGAAAATGTAAGTTTTCCTTCCGATTTTGTCGATATCCAGAGCTGTTCGAGATCTGAGAGGACCGTGAGAGGATATGTCTATGTTCAATATGACGGCTTATGTAGAAGGCGACACCACCTCCTGCCATCTCTATCGGCTCTAATTAAATTATGAGAATCGATACTGATAGTACTGGAGTCGATAAGTGGGTTTAACCAAGTCTCGCTCACACCTAAAATATCAACTTGCCTATTAGTTAAGTACTGGGCTACACTGTTATACGAGGGAATAATAGATCCTACGTTCAAATGAGAAAAGTTACATTTCGCTGTGTGTTCATTTTACAAGCAGCAATAACAATGTTTTGAGCTGAGAAGAAATACGATAATAATGAAGTATAAGACTATTAACTATGCATCAGTGGAATTCAATTCAGTTTGGCGCTCTCGTGATTCTCTTGGTGTGCTGTGGGCCATATATAGTAGAGGGATTTTTAGCTTTCCTCACTTCTCCAATCAAAGACTGCAACAAATCAGGTTGAGCGGTGAGGTCCTCGACAGTGAATTTCCTATCATCGACAATTAGACAGTTATTCCTTATGGAGGATTTCTTTCCGTGAGATTTCAGGGAGTTCAGAAACCCTCTTAAAGTCCTATGAATTTGCTGGTCTTCCGGGCTGAGGTCATTGGTGACGAAGATGTTTGTGTTTTTCAACTTGTGGAGCTTTCTCAAGAATTGTTTAAATCCTGGGAGTCAAACTGAATATCAAGTGCGGCTGCTAATTTCTGCAGGGCTTCAGACTGGTCGTCGGTTTCCAGACCAAAACTATAATGTTGTTTTTTCGCATCTGATGGTCTAAGGATCTGATTTGTTTTTTCAGTTTGACGTTTTCGCCTTCTAGTTGGGCTACTTTGTTAGTCAGACCTGATACTTCCGATTTGATATCAAGCAAGGTCTCTTGTTGCTTGTCAATTTTAGTGTTTAAAGAGACGAGGAGATGATGGAGATCACCTAGGGTTAAATTGTTCTGATTTTCAGTTCCCATATCTAGCTTCCAAATATATAGTATATGGCCACCAGACTAATGGATCTTAATTGTACCAGCGCCGTTAATAAGAAAGAGAATAGGTTTTGCACTTGCCTGTTTACTGTTTTTGTCTCTACGATTTCAATGCCAGAAAAAAAGGGGTCGGCAGCAAAAAGCTGTGTAAGCTTGGTCTTCGATGGGTAAATTCCTCTGAGTTAGTGCATCCAGGCTGGGTATTTATGCAATTTCCAGATCAAGCGTGTGGTTTATTAATAAGGTTTTGCACCACTTTCTCCACTGCCGAAGGCTGGTCAGGTTATTATCATTTTCACTTTTATCAGCCTATTGAAGCCACGTATTTTCACGGGATATTCACGAGTGATTTTAAACGTGTATTTGGCGGCCGAGTTTTAACTATCATCTCTTGGCATATAGCATTTAAGTAACATAAAATATCGACTTGGCTTAACATTTTTGAGGGTGGGTTTTAGTTTTTTAACTAAAAGCATACCAAATATCTATTGGTATATAATTCTGAAGTTTTCCATTTCTCGACCATTTTCTGTTAAATTGAATTCCCATCGCCATTCCAAATCTTCAGCCATTCGATTTGGTTGAAAATTCGAGGAAATTTCTAATTTAATTTATCACCCCACGCCACTGGTCATTTTCATTGCTCATATGCAGATCATGATAGACCCAACATCTATCAAATTTTGCGATGAATCGCGGTTCCATAATAATAGAGTTGTGAATCGACAACACAGTCACTATTTATCTCAAGAAAATCCCCACTGGGTCCACGAAAATAATGTTCAATATCAATCTTAATGAAAGGATTTTACATTTTTTACTAAATGATTTGATGCAATAGCAGAACGACAGAGCAACAAGATGATGTTTCTGCTCATAATTTACAGATTGTCATGTGTTGTATTGGTAATAAGGATCCAATTCGGTGGCCGGCTTGTTTCCCAGATTCATCACCACTTGATTTTTTTCTATAGGGTTGTCTGGAATATACTATGAACACTACTCTCCTTTTTCATTTGTATGATCTTAAAATAAAGATTTGACTAGCAGTATTATTACGCATAATATTATAAAAGCGACTAAATCGTCGTTTTGAGGTATGTATCATATCTAATTGGCGCCACTTTGAACAATTTCTATGACTTATACCTACTATTCTTATGAACTGACCTATCACTTTGTTTTTGAATTCACCAATTTTTATCGAATATATTTCGAAATTGTCTATTTAAAGTATTTTTTCGTCCCTAAAAAATAAAAACCATAAATCTGCAACCATTATTTTAAACAGCCAGTATCATTTGACTAATTCTCATGTGATCTGATGCATGCAGTGGGATTTCTCCTATTATTTATTTTTAAAACCATACATTTAAAAAAAAATGCATAGTAGCGGCGTTGTTAAGCGCCATAACCGAATTTCAAAAACTGTACAGGAAATGATATCAGAGTTCGACGTGAAATATAGATATGTGATGATATACGACGTGTTCTATTGGAAAAATACTATTTTAGTCTGTAGCTCCGACATGGGACCGTATATTTATTTTCAAATATATGGTTCCATGTAACTCCCATGAATCTCTAAAATTTTGTGGGAAATATTTTTGTAAATCCCCTCCAAAAAGCCTGATATCAAATGTCACATTGAAAGTGGGACACCCAACGAGACATCGCCTGAAGATGACAAATGTTGTTTTGCCGAAAAGTCGTGAAATTGGACCTTTTGAGGACCAATACTACAATACGGCGACAGAAACCCGAGAAAGCAGTTTATGGGGGACTTTCTTGGGTTATAGATTCGTGTGGGATGAAGACGATTTCTTATATCATTTGTACAGTGCCCCTAGCTAGGGGCATCTTCGGGTTCAATTTAATTTTTTTTATACATAATCAGAAAGAAATGTTTTGTGATAGAGCTCTTTCAGTAATATAAATATTTTTCCGTTTTCTTTGTGTTAATTAACAAACTAGTACGTGAAAAACAAGAAGATTGCTCCACACCGTGTCGTTTTTTTTTGTTCTTTGTTATATTTAGTAATTTGTAATTATTTAACTTATACAGTATCGAAAAGTATTTATCTTGGGTACGGTGGTTTCATGAGAGCGTAAAGAATAGCTTGTTTTATGTTGAGAGAGCATTACAATTTCTCCTCGAGGAAGGGATATTTACGTCACGACACAGAGATAGGAGAATCAGGGCGGTCCCGGCAGTATCATACCGGCAGCAGTCGGGAGAATGTGCAATGAAGAAGAATTATTGACGATAATTTCACATCAGATAATTTGAACAAATTAAACTGAATCATTGATTCAATTTAATCTGTCGGACGACTGGTAGATCAAAATATCTTTGGTGACGTGGTGGCCGCGAAAACAAAAGAAAATTCTCAAACATAAACAAAAGCAAACGATATTTCTGTAAGACAATAAAAACAAAAAACTTATTTCTAACAGAAAAATATTTACAAGAAAAGATAAACCAAATTAAATATTTTGTGTACGGAATTATTTTATTAAATGTTCGAACAAACCACCATTTTGGGCCAAACAATAGCCGAATCTATTGTACTTTCTCTGCGGTTGTGTAAATAGGCGGCATGTTTCAAAAGGTAATAATTGTCACAATCTTGTGTTTTCGCAACCACGGCTCGGCAAGCTGTGGGCTGTGTCGCATTGCCACGTGGTCGGTTAATGCGTCGGGTGGGGTAACAGGAGGGGCGCACAGCAGTGCGTCTCTCTTGTTTATGTGGTATTATCATATCATTGCGTTCTTTGTTGCTCGTGTAGATTTCTGTCTATACCCCAGATAAAATGTTTCCGATACTGTATGGTGATTTTTGTAGTGATGGAATGACGAGGCTGACAACATGGGTGTTGTGGAATTGATGGGCAGATACTGTTACGGAATTAAGTAGAGTAGGGCCCTGTTCATCTCGCACGTGCTAGAAGATGCGGCCGCTGCGACTCTCCAATGACGTCATAGAATCATCGAGAAACTTCCAAGAAGCCAGATGGTGAATACGAGAAATACCCCTAAGACAATATGGAGGCTATAATAGAAATGATCAAGCACCAGTTTGCCGAGGAGAAGGAACCAAGACAGGAAGAAAAACGAATTGAGGAGGAGCGTCGACTGAAATAAAAACAAGAGGAGGAGGAACGACGGCAGAAAAAAAAAGTACGGTCGCAAGAAAACTTCAGGAAAATTCTAGAGGAACAAAATAAGGAACGCGAACAACAGACAGCATTTTCGAGCAGATTATCCAGAAAACCGAGTGGCAGACCGTAGGCCTGAAGGAAGATTTTAATAAAATCGGGGCCGAAATCAATACAGTCTGGAGGACAGTAATATAACAACAGAAGTTAGTGTGGTACGAGAAGAACCGAGAAAGGTGATTGAGAAAATGATGCAGCACTTGGAAGAACTCGAAAAGAAATTTGTTCACTGAAGATCCAATACCACCGTACCAGGGTTGCCACATCGCACAATTTCATGAAACCACCGACTTTTAACGGACAGTCACCATGGTCCCTATATCATGGGTAGTTTGCGAAATCGTCAATAAAAAGCAAATTCAACTCAGCTTCTTTACCACCAATAACTACACGTTTAGGACCTACCATCTGTTGTGAAGTAATTTGGAACATGCTGTATATAGTTGATTGTCTGTCACTGTAATGTTAGAATAATTTGTCAGTTTAATTTTCTCCTCAAGTATAAGTATTGCGTGTATATTTGCACCATTTGATTCCCTGCTTCTCACTGGAGATCCAATAATCTCAACAGGTTACGGGCCCAGATTCAAGTGCTTGAAATATAGAAAATCTCAGGAGTAAGGCCTTAAGTAGTGATCCCCGATCAAACATGTCATGTCAGTTACCTCCAATCGAGAAACTGAAAGGGGGGAAATTTACGATGCGTGGAAGGTCGGAGTTAGAGCCTATCTCGAAGATCAGGATTTGTGGGAAAGTGTTTCTGGTGAGTCAGATGATAAGAAAAAGGACACTAAAGCTAGTTCTAAAATAATATTACTGATTGATCCTATATGCTGTATATTCATGTTCAAGAGACGAAAACCGCCAAAGAAGCTTGGGAAAACCTTGAAAAAGCATTTGAGGACACCGGTCTCACGAGAAAAGTAGGTTTGTTGCGAACTTTAATCAGTACTCGTCTTGAAGATTGTCCAAGTGTCGAGGCATATGTGAATAAGATCTTCAGACCGCTAACAAGCTTAATTGCATTGATATGAAAGTTTCCGACGAGTGGGTTGGTACTATTATTTTAGCCGGTCTTCCAGATCAGTATAAACCCATGATAATGGGAATCGAAAGCTCTAGCATTAAAGTTACCGCTGATGTAATAAAAACTAAATTATTGCAAGACATTTCTGTTGAAAAGTCCAAAAAAGGTTCTGCGATGTTTGGGTACGGAAACAAAAATAGTTCAGATTCAGGCACCAATCGAAGTCGTGAACATAAATATGTCATTGCTGACAGTTCCTCATATACCAGGAATGGTTCCAAAGGAACAGGCAAAGGACCACGTTGCTACAAATGTAACAGGTACGCCGGACATATCGCAAAAAACTGTGATGAGAACAGTTCCAAGAAACAGGTGTTCGTGCAGAAGAATGACAAATCAGAATTTACGATGTTCACAGCTTTGTCAGCTCATGTCAAATCAATTGGAAATGATTGGTTTCTCGATTCCGGATGTTCCGCTCATTTGACCGTGGATAAATCGAACTTCATCAGTGAGGAAACATCGTCGAAATTAACCATCACAACTGCCAATGATCAGCAGATGGAAACAAACTGTGTTGGTGATATCCAGTTACCTGTAAGAGTTTCTGATCAATCATTTAAAGTGAACGTCGAAAATGTGTTCTATGTCCCTGATTTGAAAGTAAATCTTCTTTCTGTGAGTCAGATCGTTCAAAAGGGAAATAAAGTCAATTTTAATTCAGAAGGAGCTCAGATCATAAATGCTCAAGGAAAAATTATTGCAACCGCCACTTTGCAAAATAACCTTTTTAAAATTGACAGGCCCTCTGAAAATGCAATTCTGACACGTTCTGATATGCTAGGAAATGCTTTATTATGGCACAAACGTATGGGTCATGTAAATTTTCCCAATTTGAATAAGCTCAAAAATGGATTAGTGCATGGCATAAAATTTCATGAGAAAATTCCCGAAGGATTTGTATGTGAAATCTGTGCTACCAGTAAGAGTCATCGATTTTCTTTTAGTGAAAGTACTACCAAGACATCCAGGTTGCTTCAGATAATTCATTCTGATGTTATGGGTCCCGTTGATTGTTCTCTGGCAGGTTCGAAATATATGCTGACATTCTTGGACTATTTCAGTCATAAGACAATTTGTTACTTGTTTAAAACAAAAAATCAAGTTTTTGATCGTTTCGTCGAATTCAAAAATTTTGTGGAAAATCAAACCGGCCAAAAAATTTAGATTTTGAGAACAGACAATGGTGGAGAGTATTGTTCCCAAAAATTGTATGATTATCTCAATTCCACTGGGATTGAGCAACAGACCACCTGAGCAAAATGGCAAGGCTGAGCGGCACAATACGGAATGTACCCGATGTCTCCTGGGCGAATCAGGTCTCCCGAATAGTTTTTGGGCTGAGGCTGCCTATACTACGGTTCACCTACTCAATCGAACCCCGACTTCATGTGTCGAGAAGACTCCGGAGGAGATTTGGTCCGGACTGAAGCCTACTGTAGCACATGTTCGCATTTTTGGTTGCAAAGTATATGCACATATACCTAATTCAAAAAGGAAAAAAACTGGATCCGAAGTCGAGACCCTGAATTTTTGTTGGATACAATCTTCATTCCAAAGCTTACAGGTTGTACGATCCTGAAACCAAAACTGTCGTAGTCTCGAGAGACGTGATTTTCTCTGAGTACGAGAAAGGAAATTCACTTTTGAATAAATCTTCTGAGGAAAGTAGGATGTTTTTCTTTCCTGAGCCGGACTATGAGTCAGATTCAGGACCGCCTATCGAAGATTTTTCTTATGAAGAAAGTGACGATAGTTCTGGCGAAGAACCCCCAAACCTCGAAGAGGATCAGTCTGATCCAGATTTTATACTTTCAAGGCAAACAACAAGTCTTCCCGAACAACATCTTCGAAGAGGAGACCGAATTGGAAGACCACCACAGACCCACGATGATTATGTGAGTTAATCGGGTTTTGTTGAAAATTTCAGCAATCCAACTTCTGTTGAGGAAGTGCTGGCAAGCCCAGACAAAGAAAATTGGCTCAAGGCGATGGATCGTGGATATAAAGCCCAGATCGACAACGGCACATGGGAATTGGTGGATCTCCCTTCAGATCGAAGACCTTTGAAATCAAAATGGGTTTTTAAGATAAAGAAGGATGCTTCTGGAAAAGTAACCCAATATAAAGCACGACTTGTTGTTGGCCAAAAGAAAGGTATAGATTACGAAGAGACGTATTCACCTGTAATCCGATACAGTTCCATTAGATATCTTCTAGTTTTAGCTGCGCAATACAACCTTGACATAGAACAGATGGATGCAGTAACAGCTTTCCTCCAGGGAGATCTCACGGAGGAAATATACATGCTTCAGCCTGAACTCTACGAAAATTCAAATAAAGTATGCAAGCTAAAAAAGAGTATATATGGCCTCAAACAGGCAAGTAGAGTTTGGAATATTGAGCTTGATAGTTGTTTGAAAAATTGCAAGCTCAGACAATCCAAATTCGATTCTTGCATATTC
This sequence comes from Gonioctena quinquepunctata, assembly GCA_018342105.1. Classification (NCBI taxonomy): domain Eukaryota; kingdom Metazoa; phylum Arthropoda; class Insecta; order Coleoptera; family Chrysomelidae; genus Gonioctena; species Gonioctena quinquepunctata. The sequence goes on along the minus strand of JAFIRS010001835.1, from coordinate 87,305 downwards.
TATCATATTTCCAACAATAGAATATTGATAGGGGCCGTGTATGTCGACGATCTTTTGTTATTTTCGAATGATAAATCGATGAAGGATGACCTTAAAAAACTGTCAATGAACAGTTTCAAGATGGTCGACATGGGGGAGGCAAAGTCTGTCCTAGGATTCCGGATCACGCGCGATCGAGTTAAATCAGAAAATTTGGATTGACCAACAAGTTTACATTGAAGATGTCTTGAAAAGGTTCAACATGCTTGATTGCAACCCCGTCGATACGCCGATCTCTCCGAATGAAAAGCTTTCTAAGGAACAATCTCCAAAAACTCCAGATGAAGAATTTGAGATGAGGACTATCCCCTATCAAGAAGCAGTTGGGAGTCTCCTTTTCGCCGCTCAAGTTTCTCGGTCAGATGTCAACCTTGCAATCAGCTATGTAATTCGCTTCAATCAAAACCCAGGAAAGGTACATTGGACAGCAGTGGAGTGTATCATGCGCTACCTCAAGGGAACAGCTCATTGGAAACTTGAATTCAGTGGTAGGGCGACAAACATCACTGAAATTACAGGATTTACTGACTCGGATTGGGCAAGTGACAAAGATGAGCGACGCAGTGTCACCGGCTACATCTTCCTGAAAAATAACTGGCCTATCTCGTGGGCCACTAAGCGTCAACCTACCATAGCTCTGTCAACTACTGAGGCTGAGTACATGGCCATGTCAGCAGCGATACAGAAAGCACTCTGGTTCCGAGGACTGGCTAGTGAACTATTTTCCGCTTCTGCGAAACAGCCAACTTCACTCACTGTTGATAACCAGGGCGCTCAGAACTTGGCTCAAAACGGTGCTTATCAGGCTCGAACTAAGCACATCGATGTGTGACATCATTTTATACGGGACCGTATTCTGCGTCAAGAAATCAAGTTGGATCATGTACCAACACAAGAGATGATAGCGGATTCCTTTACCAAACCCCTGAATCGCGATAAATTTCGTACATGTTTATCTCGCCAAGGACTTGTCCCAAATAGAGAGGGTGTTGTGAAGTAATTTGGTATCACTCCGCTGATGATGAACCTATAGAGATTCGAAACATGAACTAATCGATGGTTTGTTACCTATCCGCCATCACATAACTAATCGATTGCGATATTAAATTGTGATGATTGCTTTGAGTTTTTCTACTTCGTAAAATACATTCAGAAACCAGAGTGCGGAGTGCGCTAGTCCGCCACTGTCCAGAGGGAATGGTCGCCATGACATGTCCATATACGTCAATATGACCATTGTATATAGAGTCTCTATTCAACGATATGACTCACAAATGATCTTTCATCTATTTCTATTAGTGTCACCATTGTCTTATGGGAAATGGGGAATACACTCTCCTATTCAGATAACGTAAGCTGGATTTATAGTTAGACGGACTGTAACGTAGACGCACTGTATACGTAACAAACGGACTGTTAAATATTATTGAATTTATAAATCGACGGAACGGAATTTTTGCGCATGGGTAGAAGTGATAGTGATATTCAACATAACCTACACATTATACGAATCATAAACAGCCTGTGTTGGTTTGGATTTGTATTATATTCTAAATATTTATCTATACTTCGTTTTCTGTGTCACAATGAATTATGAAATACATGAAGGTATGCTTCTTGGTGCCGTCGTGGGACTGTTGTTGTGTGCAGTAGCATTGGAAAAGTGTCGACAAACTCGAAGAACAATAATTATGCGACTAAGACGTTACAAAACAAGACCCATAAGCCGTAATAGAAAAGTAGAGAATGCCTACAATAATTTTTTAAAGATGAAGACTGCTGATCCAGATCAATTTTTTAAGTATACGTGAATGACTGTTCCAGTATTTAATGAATAATTACGTCTTGTAAAAAACATAACACATAATTCTTTATTTTAATTGGCCGGACGCAAGAAACGTAGTGTAAAAGATGAAAGTTGGCCAACTCTTCCGTTCCAGTCCGTTTCACTTACGTTACGTCATGCGTTTACGTCCATTTATAAACAAGAGTACATAAAATCTATAGTTGATCTTTTTGCAGTGCGTCTACGTTTACAGTCCGTCTAACAATAAATCCAGCTTTACTCTCTTTGACTACATACTACATCTCATAAAATAGGCCTGATGTGTTACATTTTCTATCTGAAAAAAAGCGACATCTCTGAAGGTATAACGTCACTGAATAAGCTGCTTGTTTTTCTTTTGGTAAAATGTTCTGCTTGTTTATTCGTTCCCAGACTGTTTTTGGCAGCGCTGCCGTTTTGAGAGTAATTACTCCATTTGTAAGCAATTCGAAAGCTTTGGAGTAATCGTGGAGTAATGACGATTTGTAAGGATTTTGTAAGCATTTCTCACTAAGGACAAAGGAGTGGGAGAAAAGTGTAATCTTCTGACTACTTGTGTTTGTTTCGTGTGGCACATGGTCCATGACATGGTACAGAACTCGTTAACTCTTCACGTTTCTCGTCTTTGGCGTCTTTGTCTATAGCAGTTTGCTAGTTTGAGTTCTGTGTTATGTTTGTTTATTGAAGTTCAAAATTGACATGACATATCTGAAATCTTTTCTCAGCCTCAGGCTTCTATGAGTTTTATCATTGTTTAGATTATACTATGGTTTTATCAACAGGTTTGAATGCTACCAACCCAAGAGAGTAGATAATGGGAAACACGAATGATTTCATTTAAAATTTTCTTTGCCTCAGTTCGACCCTCAAAAATTACATTTTCTAAAAATAATTTCTTAAATCCCAATATTTTGTAGAAATTTTCAAGTTGAAAAGTGCCCCCTAATTCAAACTTGACCTTCACTTGGATAACTTCCCCCAAACACTAGCGCCAATTGTGGTTATTTCAGAAATATTGATAGTCAATACTATTTCTTTCAATCCAAAAATAAATTCAACCGCACTTTTAATGTGATGTTTCATTATCAACTGAAAATATTCCTGATGATAAAAATATTAACACAACATATAAACGGAGGCAAATGAAATTATAGTCGACAGTAAGAAGCAACTAGTGCTAAAAGTTTGAACTGTGTGTGAAGTAACGATACAAACGTCCATCAGAGGTGCTAGGAGTACGTTTTTTAATGTTATGAAAAAATTGTCATTTTAAGTTTCGAATTTTGAAAAACACCGAAATTTTTTTCGATTTCTTAGTTCCTTGCTGAGCTTTCTAGGTAGTAATCATTATGTGCAAATAAAAATATTTCAGAAAGGGGGCACATGCGTGTTCCCTATTGCAATGGACATTTGTGAATATGTGCTTGTACCCTTCTAGACTTCTAGTCTAGTTTGTTCTGGTCTTGATTCAGAATCAGTATCTATCAGAACAAGTCGATCCTCGAAATTATCGATATATACCATACATTATGTATAAATTAAGTTTGTAAGGATTTTGTAAGCATTCTCAACATTCTGGGAGTAAAACTCCGCATTTTGACAGAAGCTAGTCAGCATATTGTATACTTTCAATTGGCAGCACTGGTTTTTGGTTATTGTATCGGTCGGTAAGGATTATTAAGGCAGATGGCAGATCAATCCATTTAGTATTCCTAGAGAACTTAGAAAGCTTGAGCCAGAATTGTATTTGCATACTGATTTATGTATATTTTCAAAATGGATTTGAGTAGGTAATCAGACTATGAATTTATTTGGTCTGCTCAACTAATAACAAAAACTGCCCTCCAAGGGCGAAACGACATGTCGGCCGAAATGGAGAGTGTGAGTTTTTGATTCATTTGGATCCGTTATTTATCATTTATTCCTATTTTTGTGATATTTTGTTCGTTTTTATGTTTTAGAAAGGTTTATTTTATATTAACTTATTATGTTTTTTCTTTCATTTCACCTACTACCTACATATGATTGAAGTTGCTAATGAAACCAGCATTTTATTACAAACCACCGTCCATATCACCTATTTAGGTACTCTATTTCCTTCTTTCATTTCAAAAATTCCCGCCATGTTACAAAATGTTACAATTTGGCCGTTTATTGTGGTACGCCTGACAAAGACTTAAGAACAACACTGCTCCACAAAGAGAGTAAACGAGTAGGAGAGTCTATTCCCCATAAGACAATGGTGACATTAATAGAAAGAGATGAAAGATCATTTGTGAGTCATAGTGACGTATATGGACATGTCATGGCCACCATTCTCTGTGGACAGTGGCGGACTAGCGCACTCCGTTCTCTGGTATCTAAGAGTTACAGGCTCTTGAATGTATATTGAACCACTCTGTATGTTACGTGGGCCACCTGTACTCATGTCCATGTACGTCACTATGACGGGTTAATGCTACAAGATTCTAATTGGCTAGAGCTTATTAGTACCTCCTATTCAGATGTTATTTCTCTTTGACTGCTCCATTCTATTTGACACTTTTGACAGTTGACTTGTTGACAAAAAAGTTCTTAAAAATTTGACATGATGAATAATTGAGAAAGTAGTCTGAACCAAAAAATATATTTATTCCAAATATTGGTTTTGCTAACGAACTAACTGTGGTTACTTATCATATTATTCACAATTAACCAATAAAAATGAGTGATGAATTGCAAAACTATCAATTACAACTTCAACAAGTTGAAGCTGCCCTTTTGAGTGATCCAAACAACCAGGAACTTCAGAAGCTTAAAACTGATCTGAATGAAGTGATAGACCTCACTCTAGATCTCAAAAACAAGGCTGAAGAAGCTGCCAACCAACCCGAGTATACGGAACCGGTAGGAGTTGCCGAAGATGACGAAATCACAAAATCCCTTCTTGCTGTTGAGGAGTTTGTCGCCAGAAATCGAGCGAAAAAGAAATGGAGAATCGGGGACACGTGCATGGCAAAGTGGAATGATAATGGGCAATTCTACGAAGCCATAATAGATGCCATAAATCCAGATGGACAGGTAAATGTAACATTTGAAGCTTTTAAAAACAGAGGTGTCACTACTCTTTCGGAACTTCGTGAATTCACAGGTCAGAAACGAGTACTTTCAGAATCAGAAAAGATGAAGAAAGCAAAAATGTACAATAAAGAATACCTCAAGAAGAAAAAACTCAAAAAACAACAGAGGTTCAAAGAGTTGGAGGAGGAAAGAGAAGGCGAAAAGAAGAAATGGCTTGCCTTTGCAAGTAAAGCTGTCAAAAACAAGAAAACTGGTCTACAAACTAAAAGTATATTTGCATCCCCAGAGTCAGTAAATGGCAGAGTAGGAATAGGTACCTGTGGAATTAGCGGCAAACCAATGACGGAGTTCACTACAGCGGAAAAGTGGAGAAAAGGTGTTTAATTCTTGGCTATATAATAATAAACCTATATACTGAGTGGGTTATTGATTTCCATTACATTATATTTTGGTTAATACTAAAGTTTAATATTTCATATCACGATTAGAAATAAAATTTTTGAGAATTTAGTAGTAGGAAGCCCTCTGAGAAATATGCCGCAACAATGTTAAATTGGAGGTACCTATAATCAATTAAAATTCAATTTTGTAGTTCAACTCAATACCTTTATAAAAAAAATTGAACAAAAAGGAAATGGCTATATCTGATACTTTCAGACAATCAAAAAAAGTAATTTTTGTTCTTATTTTTCAAAAAAATGGCACAAGTAACCCCTTCATCACACTTACTCACTTCACACCTATATGCGCATTTCAATAACTAAGTTATCATCATCAGTAGGTAAACTACACTAAATAAATTGTAACATTTTCCTACAATATATACCGGGTGTCCACGGAAGGTGGCTCGCCCCTATAACTTTTTTGTTTTCGGAGTTAATGGAATGAAATTTTGAGTATCTGTTTAATGCATAAAACTGCATTTTTTGACAAGTAACTCAACTTCATGCAAATTCCGGATTCACCGGAAGTGACATAAACTTTCGATTTTTAAATGGGACACCTGGTATATTTTTAATTTTTTTGTCTCCATATACATTAATTTTGATTCTAGAGGGCTACGGATACGTTCAAATAACTAATTTCAGTCATAAAATATTTGTAAAAATACAACTTTACTGTTTTTGAACAAAATGTTTCAGCTATGAGACGTTTGATTTTAAAATTTTTATTACTATTTTTTTTCAAATGGCAACATGGCTCGTCGGGTTAGAAAAAGAGAGCATTTTATTACGATTAATTTGATACCGCACTCTATTAGGTTGTAAGAAAAATTTCAATAAAAAACTGAAAATACCGTAACGTTAGAACTTTTCTAAAATGAAGCACCTGTTGAAAATGAAATAATTATATTGAAACTATCTATTTACATATCTTTAGGGTTCCAGATGTTCAAAGTGACCTCCATCTTGTTGCTGACAAAGGCGAACTTTTCTTATTGTTGCTCTTACAACGTTTCTCAACTGTCTTGGTGTAATTCTATGAATAGCTGCCCTTACTTTGTCCTCTAATTCATGTCGTGTGGCAGAGGTACATCATAAACCTCGTTTTTAATAGATCCCCATAAAAAAAATCTAGAGGCGTAAGGTCGGTAACCTGAAACGTTTTTCAAAAAGGAATAAATAAAGGTATAAATTGAAAACAACCCTATTTTACCTCGCCGGCCACCTAACTGAACCCATATTTCCAATCCAGTTTTCGTTGTATGTTTCATGCAGATATTCCGTAACTGCCCTCAGGTTGTGTGGTGGAGCACATGTTGATAGAATAATCCAACTCGATTTATTAATGGAACTTCGTCCAAGAAATGCTCAATTTCCTGCATGAGGAAACTTAGATATCTAGCCCCTGTCAGGACACTGTCAAAAATTATAGGGCCTAAAATTCTGTCCCCTAAAATCCCAACCCAACAATTGAAACCAAACCGTTCTAGGAAATTTCCTTCCTCCATCAAGTGTAAATTTGCAATATGGCTAATTATTTCTGTTGAAATGTCCCAAATTAGTGAAACGGCTTTCGTCAGTATACAGAATTTTATATAGAAATGTGTCATCCTCCAAATATTTTCCAAAGAACCAATTGCAATACTCAAGTCTCCTTGCATTATCGTTTTGGTACAGGTGCTGGTGTAGTTGATATTGAAATGAATTATATTTATATTTCTTCAAAATGTCACATTCTCTTGCGATCTCCCTGGGTGACGTATTAATATTTACTTGAACGTATGCCAGAACATCTATTTCTTTTTCTTCACTCACAACAAACGAATCGTTCCCATCATTATCAGGCTCATTTCGCATTTTTAAACCAGTTTTGGAGAATAGTGCCGGGTCGGGTGACGCCGATCAAGATATCTCTGTGCGTAGAGACGTGCAGCATCGGTTGAATTTTGTCTACACTCTCCAAAACTAATAACATATCAATTTTTTCAGTTCTTGTATAAATATTGTTATTTTCCATTATTTTCAAACAATGAGGTTCACAATAACTACCTTTGTAGAAGAGATGTAAAATAATTTGTCGACATTTCAATTTTTACCGCAACAATTTAATGATTTTGTTTCAGTTGTGTTGGTCACAGGCTACTCGATGATTTTAAATCTTATTTTAATCTCAATAAGATTCTTCATTTAACAAAAGTTCTAATGTTATATTATCAGTTTTTTATCGAAATTTTTCTTGCAACCTAATAGCAATATCAAATTAGTCGTAATAAAATGCTCTTTTTTTCTAACCCAACGAGCCACCATGTTGCCATTTGAAAAAAAATATTAATAAAATTTTTAAAATCAAACGTCACATAGCTGAAACATTTTGAACAAAAACAGTAAAGTTGTATTTTTACAAACATTTTAGGACTGAAATTAGTTATTTGAACGTATCCATAGCCCTCTAGAATAAAAATTTATTTCGAAAAAAAAATAAAAAAACGGTTACAAACAGTAACAAATGATACATGGTTGTATTCTAAATGTCATATGGAGACAAAAAAACTGAAAATATACCAGGATTTAAAAATCGAAAATTTGTCACTTCCGGTGAATCCGGAATTTGCATAAAGTTGAGTTACTTGTCAAAAAATGCTGTTTTATGCATTAAACAGATCCTCCAAATTTCATTCCATTATCTCCAAAAACAAAAAAGTTATAGGGGCGAGCCACCTTCTGTGGACACCCGGTATGGATAATATGAGAAAAAAGCATTTCACACATTTATTGAATGAAACCATGACTCTCAGAAAAACGACGGAAAGCAAAAGATTCGTGAGAATCCCTCTCAATTCAAAACTCACCAGGTCTCAACACTATATTCCGGGATGTAAATCTCCAAGCAGTTTATAGCAATAGAAATAACTTGCAAACGTTCAACTTCTAAAAGGTTCCAGGAACATTTGGCCCATGCTACCTACCGAAGAGAGAATAAGTCAGGTGTAGTAGATATATGATCGAATCTGGTCACAAAATTAATATTCTTAATTTGAAAATGATCAAAGCGGTCAACGACACTAGAAAATTATATTGCCTGGAGAGTATAGTTATCCACAAAAACTATAATAAAAATTTACTTAATGAGAATAATGGGCCAATGTATTCTACCTTGTTTAGCTTAATCCCCATAGAACCATCAAGATCTCATTAGCGACTTGAGGAACAGTAATGAGTATAAAATAACCCAATTAGAAACATCAGGTATATATTTTTTAAATATTCTATCTTTGCCATTCCATGTGAAATTCTACTATTTACTAATGTATGTTTGTTTTTTTTTCTTATATGTGTGTTATACTCTAATTTAATATTCAGATTTATTTCGACACTTTAATTGACGTCCTATTTCATGTATGTGAACACAAAGGATGAATAAATATTCTATTCTATTGTAGGAAAATGTTACAATTTATTTAGTGCAGTACAGCTACTGATAACTCAGTTATCGAAATGCACTTCCCTGGACTTCCTCTTTTCCTCTCGGGAATGTATAGATGGGGTCAAAATATCACCAGTACTTCATATAACTTTTGTTCCTAAAAGCCTTTGTTACCAAGTTACGGGCCCTCAAAGATACAAAATGAAAAATGTTTTTCTTTGATAACTTTCAAAGGGAATATTCAAAATCATCTAAATTTTGGTGATTGACTAAACAAATGAATTCCTTCGATGAGCTTTCATGCAGGAGTCGTTGTTTTGCTACAAAGTCAGGAACGGACTAACCCCGATGGTCCACACCCCAAAACTTTGAAATGACAGATAATTTTTCAATAGTTTTCAACGAAATAAGGTTACGTAGACAATTTTCTGAATAAAAGTACTTGTGTGGAAAGTCGATCGAAGCAACGATTCTTAATAAAAATGCAGTTTTACTCGACGACATCAAACCCGATCGTCCACCATTATTTGAAATGAAAAATTTTCACAGTAGAAATACTAATGCTAACGTTAATTCAACAACATTTATAACAGGGATAATACAAAATATGCTAAAATAAAGTCGTAAACAAAAAGTACAGTATCTAGTTGAAAGTTTCATTCACAATGTAGATATTTTTTCAAATGAAATATCAAGTTATGTAGATTCGTGGTGTTTTTGAACTAACAAGCTACTCCACAATGAAACATCGAATTCAGTCCATATTTTGTATGTACGCTTGGAATAAGCACGTTTCGTATTGTGTTATCTGAATCTCATGAAACTCAACATTTGGATGTTGCAAATTCGTATTCACAGCTTAAATGTTGAGGAGTTTCACTGATAAGTATAATTTCATGGGAGAAAATCTTTAACCCAAAGATAAATTTAGCTGAAAAAACGCACATCGGAAGACATAACTAATAAAAAGCAAACGAATAAACTACAAAAACGGCTGCACATGAATAGGTTTTTGTAGCGGATTTTGCATTTCTGTTTGCTCTTGAGGCTTGCGATTGATTATTTACACCATGAGTTTTGTAAGGTAAACGTGTTTGCATGATAAAAATTCGTTATGAACATTGTACCTATCATTTCTATTTTCATTACAAATTAATCTTTTCGAATAATGGTAGACATCTCAGGTTGGATGTCGTCGAACAAAAATGCATTTTTATCAAAAATCGTTGCTCTGATCGATTTTCCACACGAGTACTTTTATTCAGGAAATTGTCCAGGTAACCTTGTTTTGTTAAAACATATTGACAAATCCCAGTCATTTCAAAGTTTTGTGGTGTGGACCATCGGGGGTAGTCCGTTCCTGACTTTGTAGCAAAACAACTGACTCCTGCATGAAAGCTCATCGAAGGAATTCATTTGTTTAGTCAATCACCAAAATTTAGATGATTTTGAATATTCACTTCACTAGCCAGTCTTCATGTTCCTTCTTTTGTTCGGAATAAAAACATTTTATTTTAATTTGAAAAGCCATAACTCCGAAAGTATTTGGGAGCGCTAAGTTTTGATTGCAGATTTGTAGTCGGCAGACAAAAATACATGAGTACCCTAAAAATCATTGAGATTGGAAGTGGAGCCCAGAAACGGCAATCTTACCAGTGAGTCGTCCCCACTGACAGGAGTAAAAAAACAATTTTTTGATTATACCATAAAGTAGTAAACATTTTTACAAACATTCAGAACTTGGCAAAAAACTTAAAAGTCGAAGAAAATGTTCTGCCATTACATTCAATTCATGGATTGTTTAGAACATCTTCAACCTATATACCGAGTGGGTTATTGATTTCCATCGCATTATTTATTGGTTAATAATAAAGTTTAATATAGGATCATGGATCATAATTAGAAATTATAGTATTTTTGATAATTTAGCGGTAAGAAATCCTATGAGAAATATGCTGCAGCAAAGTTAAATTGGAGGTATAATCAATAAAAATTCAATGTTTGCAATCAAAGTAGTTCAACTCATTATTTTCATTAACAAATTTAAAAGAAAATGGGTAAAACTGCTGTATCTGATACTTTCAGAGTTATAGCCTTTCAAAGGCCAATAAAGTTCATTTTTGTTCCATCTTTTGTTGGCAATAGAGAGAGAGGGAGAAATATACTTTATTGTCTAAAAAAACATTTTCTTATTGACAAAGTATAAAAATGTTAAAAATGATCTTGGAATGTAATTTACATCAATGTTGTTTTATATATATTAAATACTTATTGTCACCATTTTAATAAGAGTATAAAACATTCTACAGATACCTACACACATATTAGAACACATACAATACACATTGTTGTTCAATTACATCAAACTGCATGAACTGCCTCTACCAATTCTCAGAAAAGTACTCTTGCAAGTTATAAATAAGTAATACATCATTAACAGACTTCCGAAAAAAAAAATATTTAATAATTTTAGGTGATTGTATATTTTTATGCTTTCATATATAATTGATGTCCTGGTCGATTTCGAGGAAGGTATAGGAAGAGCTAGATTAAGATTATTTGTCCTACGTGTACTGTGATATACCTGAAGATTTGCTAAATTGTCATGGTTTTTAAAAATTAAGCATATGCTTTCTAATATAAATAAACAAGATAGTGTGAGTATTTTCTGAGAGACAAAGAGCAGTCTGCAATTCAAATATATCTTTTTGGCAGGATAAATATGTTATTAAACCTTTGTTGGCTGCACATGCCTCAGAATGAGATTCCGTATTTGAGGTGGGACTCTACGAGAGCGTAATATACTGTTTCGGCTGTTTCAGAACCAATCTCGCTTGTAAACATTTTTACAGCTTAACAGCCCGGGGCCAGTTGTGAGAGCCAAGATGTGTTCTTGAAATTTCAGGTTGTTGTCAATGATTAAGCCAAGAAATTTTACATTGTATTCCCTTTCTAGTGGGTCATGGCCAATAGTTAAACCTTCAATGTCACACTTGAAGGAACTAAATTTTGCCTTGTTAATATTCAAGGCAAGCGAATTACAGTCGCACCATTCCTTTATCTTAACTAAATTGCTCTGAATGGTTCCTTTCAATGCTGAGGAATCTTTTCCGTGCCACAAGATCGTAGTATCATCAGCAAAGAGAATAAACTTGCCCTGAACATTAAGAAGCGTCCAGATCATTCAAGTATAACCAAAAGAGTACTGGTCCCAAAACTGACCCTTGTGGTAATCCACAGTTGATGTTCCCGCATTCAGAAGATTTCTGTCCGGAATACTTTTTGTGTCCAGTTCCTCAAGTAAGACTGGAACCAATCAAGGGCACATCCTCTAAATCCATAAAATTCAAGTTTTGTGGCAGTATTCTGTGACTTACGTAGTCAAAGGCTTTTGTTAAATCACAGAACGCTGCTGCCACTATTCCTCCATCTTAATTTGACCATTGGTGTTCCAAAAGTCATTGCGTCATTTTGATTGGGTCGATAGTAATGATATTGGGCGATAATTTGAAGGAAGGAATTCGGCGATACACCATCCTCCCCAGCAGAATTTTTGTTTTTGATACCTAGAGTGGTATCTGATACCTAGAGTGGTATTGGAATGAAATAAAAGTCATCTTTGGAAGGTTCAATATTCAAATAAGTCATCGGATCTATGGAGGAAATAATGGGGTTTGTGGAGGAAATCATATTTGATGTTATTTTGTTAGCAATATTACAATAGTAATCAATAAGTTTGTTAGGAGAAAGGTCATTATAAGAATCAACTTGACTCCTTCAAGATTTTAATGAGTTTTCTGTACAATCTTCTATATACATTAAAGTATTGAGGAACGCATATTATTAATAAACTTTCTGATCATGTGCAGTGAACAAAGGTTTTCTGAAGAAATTTTTAGGACTAGTGATCCAAGATTTTTTCGTTTAGGTTCAATGATCCTAACAGGAAAGGCCTTGTTGAATTTAGCTATCAATATTTTGTGAAATGCATAAATTTGATCACTAGCAGAATAAATGGACTCCCAGTCTGTGTCCAAGCATAGTTGATGGAACTTATCTTGTTGAAGATCCTGGCACTATTTGACTGGGGCTTGCTTGGATAGAGGGAAAGATCACCTAGTACAGCCTCATGGTCAGATAGACCAGCAGATATCATGGAACATGACACATTTTCAATATTCGAAACAGATATAGTCTATAGTTGAAGACGAGTATTGAGAGAACCTGGTAGGGCCAGTAACATGCATACAGATATAAGAGTCAATCGGATTTTCCAGACTTAGTGTAGTAATGTTATAAAAATCAAATTAATATTGAAATCTCCCGTTAGAACAATTTTTGCTCGATTTGGTAAGCCGCTCAAAATTATTTCGAGTTTATTCAATAAAAACATTTTAATTTAATTTGAAAAACCACAACTCCGAAAGTATTCGGTAACACCAAGTTTTGATTGCAGATTTGTGTTCAGCAGACAAAAATACACAAGTACCCCAAAAATCATTGAGACTGGAGGTGGAGCCCAGAAACAGCAATCTTACCAGTGGGTCGTCCCAGCCAAAAGGATTTAAAAAAAATTGAAAGACAAAAAAGTTATTTTATATTTTGTAGAAGTGAGCCGCATATGACTTCGGAGTGCGGACTGGTAGCAAAGCTGGCTGGGTTAGAAGTGAATCTTTTGTTACACTACAAAGTGTTAAAAATTAAAAAAGAAATGCAGAACTCGGCACAAAACTTAAATGTCAATGAAAATATTATGTCATTGCATTCAATTCATGTCATCTTCAACCTATATACTGAGTGGGTTATTGATTTCCATTGCATTATTTTTTGTTCAATACTATCTTTTGATATAGGATCATATTTAGAAATTATAGTATTTTTGAGAATTTTGCAGTAAAATGTCCTCTGAGAAATAGGATGCAGCAAAGTTGGAGGTACCTATAATCAATTAAAATTCAATTTTTGCAATAAGTGCAATTCAACTCATTACCTTCATAAACAAACACAAATGAAAATCAGAGTTATTGCCTTTCAAAGGTCAATAAATGAACACAGGTATAATGAACACAATTCTGAAATTTCATATAATTAAAAAAAAATACATTTATTAGAGCTGGACTATGGAGAATAAGTTTAAAAATTATATACAATTAATGCAAATTTTGTATGTGAAAGTGCTTGCATTGCCACAATATTAAACAAAAAGTAGTATAACTGACAATAATCAGAAAATTTCTCAAACTAAAAATAATCTATAATTAATTCCAAAAATGCATGGAAAGTAGAGTACAAATTTTTCATCTCATAAAAAATTGCTGAATGTGAGACATTGTAAAGTATTCACAAAAATATTGGGATTTCAAAAAACATGTATGAAGAAGTAACTCTTTCTTTCACACGTACATGGTCGGATGTGACAAGTGCTTTGCCTTTTTGAATCGCTGAAGATTCAAATTCGATGGCATAAATTATTTCTGAAAAACCAGTTTCGATAATTATATCAATTTTTCTGCAATGAAAAGCAAAACAAAAAATTACACCTTAACGAATAAGCATCTTGTGGACATATTTAGTGTTCTATTTTGCTTGTTTTATACAAGCCTTCGCCTATACAAACCAATATTTATTTATTATTATTATTTTAAAATTATGTGTTTATACTTACATTCTTATGCAAGTATCTGCATGTCATTTTTTGAATTAATCGATTTTACTGAAAACTAACGAGAGTTTCGCGTACAAAACCGAATGTTTACATTCACAGCTGGCTGGTGAACACTTACGATCACCGTAACGTGATGGCGCTGCCAGTTCTCATGCACGGAATCAATACTTCATTGTCGAAGATATACAACTTATTAACAAAGTGTGACTATACTATAATTAAGAAATACAAAAAAGTACATTTATACAATGCTTAAATACAGAATTATTGTGGCATGTTAAAAATAATGAAGTCATAAAAATTGTGCTAAATATTAATCATCAAGCTATTTGTATAAAATGTGGTTTGTTTTCTGGGGATTAAAAATAAGTAGTCATTAAATTTTACAGAAATTACAAGTATATGTTACAGAGCCAAGCCCACTAATCACTGTGAACCTTAATTCATAAAAAATTAAATACTAACCATACATTGCATTTTCATCTTAGAAACGTATGTTTTATTCATAAACGAAAAGCACACTATCCCTCTGAAATATCCTACAACACTCGGCAAAATGACAACATACCCCTTCCTAAACCAACATCGACATTTACCGAAAACTCTAATTTTTTAGAGTAAAAAGATTCAACCATCTACCCAGCAAAATAAAAATCATGACAAATTTAGAACTATTCCTTAAACCAGCCAAAGAACTGTTGCTACTGAAAGCATACTATAGTTTGGAAGAATATCTAAAAGATAGACTTTGAGTACCTCATTCATCTACAAGTTGATATAGACGCTCGATTCCTATTTCAAACCATCTGTGTTATTTTAACTCGTTATTATTCTTTCTGAGTACATGACACATATTCATATCTCTTGAATTGTTTTTTTGTATTTTAATTCTAATGCTCTCTGAAGCATCTATATGGCTTGTTTATAAAGATTCTTAGACAAAAATCGCACATTTGGATACTGATTGCATGTTACTACACATTAACATGCAATCAGAATCCAAATGTGTGGTTGTATACTTTTTGTTTTATTGTTCTAAAGACTCCAAAACTTCCACATACATATCTCAAGGCTCTTTTTTGATAAATGAATATAGATTGAAACAACTGCTTGCTACAAGAACCCCAGAAGGCAATGCTATATCTCAGATGGGATTCAACTAGTGCAAATTATGATGTTCTACCAGTTGGTGTTCCTAGTTCATTGGTGATGATAGCATAGCAGCTCGATGACAGTTTGATGTTGAGGTACTGTAGGTAGACTTCTGTTCAAGATATAGGGTACGATCGAATCCATTCGAGGGATGTACCTCTGAATCCATAAACGAACAATTTTTCCAGAAGTACCCTGTGATCGACACCGTCAAATGCCTTAGAGATATCGCAGAACACTTCTGCGGCTAGTTCACTTTTATTTAGATCAGTATATAATTCTTCTAAGAAGTTAAAGATGGCATCATTTGTGCTCTTAGATTTTTGAATACCAAACTGGGAGTGACTTAGAATCTGGTGATAGTCCAAATATCGCAGTATCATTTTTTTATTAGCTTGTCTACGAGTTTTGACAAGCTAGGTATTTTTATTACATTGGTTAGATAGTCTAGAGGGTTTGTTTGCGTTGTTAGATTTGTTTTAAGTTTTTTTGTAGGCTTACATCCTCCAAAACGTTTGACATACGTTATTTTTTCGGCAGTATTGTCTAGTAAAGTGGCAGACAAACGTCTGAGAAGCTGTGATCTGTGTATAAGTATGTATTTTCGAGTTCTATATAACCCGCGATATTGGACGGCATTTTTACATGCTTTATATTAGCTTCACTTGTATGTTTGTTTGTAATCGACTCCTTTGGGCGCGATTTTGACCCACTTTAAACGGTCAGATTTCATTCAAACTTTGTAGATTTATCGAGGACCGATGACAATACACTAATTTGATAAGATACGTAAACACTGCCACCCATTTTGAGCTATACTTCGCCATTGATGGCCAACTATGTTTTTTGCAATTATTTGCCTCAAAATTCTTATAAATACTAATTCAAATCTAATCACAGCCTATTTATCCACTTGATTTACATTTTTAGTTTTTGCGCCAAATGGCACGAGTGCCACTGTCGCCATTTGGCGACTTCGTTGTGACGGGCCAAGCGTCGCCATATGGCGTTAAATTTGTTTAAGTTTCGCAAAGCGCATTTGTAAATTTTTACTTTAAAATTAATTGAAAATAAAGTGTGATTGAAGTTTTATTGCTCAATAATAATAAAAATGAATGTAAAAAAAGTCGTAGGTACGTAAAATATTGTCTAACTTTAGACAATGGTAAAATGTAAATAAAAACAATATTTAAAAAAAAATAACTGAAAAAATAGAAGTTTCATTGCTAAAATATTGACGATAATAATAATACTACTGTAAAAAATGTTTCATTTCTTCGTCCTCAACTTCGACATAATTATAATCTCCTTCCGCATCTTCCTTACTACTGGACGAACCCGACCCATGTACTTCAATGCTACTACATTTGAGGAGCAACCCATCAAAACGCGGTTTGTCCACTTCGGGACAAAATCGAGTTCGATGTGGTTCCGGGGTCACTATGATTGTAGCTTGGATTCCCATATATGAAACACATCAAATCACATTCTGTTCCAGCGTTATTTAAATGCAAATTCTAACCACCACATTAAAACGCGTTATGTTCATCGAATTATGGAAAATAGTGTGACTGTTGATGGTAATAGTCAAGGGTCAAGAAAAAGGCCAAAGCAAAAACATAAAAGAGAACAGGAACACGAAAACAGGCGTTGGACGTTGTATACAGTTGATGGAATTAGTATGAAATCAAATTTAATACCATCCCCAATTATTATTATCACAGATGCAACAAAACTCATGTCCAAAAATTATTATCGTTTTTCTGGAAACTCGTACTGCTTTTGATTTAAATATGGTCAACACGTTGAGTACGGCTGTACAAAGAAACAAAATCACCCTGTCGGCAATTTTTTTTTCATTTTTATTCAAATATGACTTTTTATATACGTTATAAGTTATGAATTCAAATTGGGTTTTTGAATGATTTAATTTGCGGTATCACGTTAATCTCACGCCGTCTGAATTGTATTATTGAGCGGGCATGGTACCAATGTAATGTCACATGATGCAGTAGGCGTTGTGGTCATCTGATTGGCTAGAAACAATTTATTGTTATGGCTATGTACAATGCAAACACCTAGTTTCTGGCGGGTATCGATTTTAAGCTCAGTTGATGCAGTAATTCGAGTGAAAAAGTCGTATTATTTATTGAATAAAAATATGTTTAAAAACTAAAACCCGACTACTGAAAAATCTCGCTCTAAAAATTATGAAACAGGAAAATATTCTCATCTGAAATTGTTATGTACAAACTATTTAATATTTATCGTCTATTAAATAAACAACTTACACGTAATATATTTTAATGTATTCAATACATATTCATAGTGATGTTCAGAGGATAGCTACTGTTAGAATGTATTGTTTTTGTAGAGAGGGTGGCATATGACCACGGCCGCTCTGTGTAGAAACAAGAGCGGCATCCGCATGGTTTCGTGCTGTACTCAACGTGTTAATATTTAGATCTAAGTGTATACACCCAAATAGTTTTCGCCTCTACTGAAAAGACGGTTTTGTGGGACATAATGCGCTTTGATAAGTTGCTCCTCATTTGAACTGTCAAGAAATTTTGCAATATTCCGCCACCGTGGTGGCGCTGGAGTCTGGACGCCCGAGGTCTATAATATATATAATTTGTCAGTGCAGTGTTGCCAGAATGGAATTCAAAAAAATATATACTTTTCTGATTAGCTGCTTAATTTTTCATCTTATGCGATAAGGTATTGTCGTTTAAACCCCAGTCTTACCCTATATCAAAAGGGGAGTCTCGCACAAGCTGCCAACTTCAAAAACTTCTGCCTCTCCAATTGTAATGATTCAATCAGATTTGCGTAGACAATCAACTGAATATGCTGGATCATTTATTTTTAGTCCCAAAGTGTTTATATTTTTGTGTATAAAAGTTATATTCATAGGGGATTTTGTGTCTATATCTCGAGTGAAATTATTAGTGCGAATTTACACGATCCAATAAAATTGACCAATATGGGTTATCTTTACACCTGACAATTTATTGGTCAATTTTGGTGCGAGTTTTTACTCAGGAATAGCAACATACTGACAAGAAATGGTTCAACTAATAGGAAAAGTTGCGAATATTATTCAATAGCTTATTGAATTGACTGATCCATTCTTAAATATAATTTGAATTGATTAGGATCTGCACTCAGGAATTTTTCGTGAGCCAATGTCAAATTTTCTCTTTTTTCAATCCAAGCTCTAATCCACCATCTTCTACATCTCTGTCTTTTATATTCAGCAATACACATTGCTGCGAATGTAATGCAACGTAAATTATGTTTTTTTTCGCGGTTAGGGTAGTGCAAGGATATTATTAAACACTTGAGGGTAGGGTATGTGAAATCGCGTAAATAATAACATAACCTGAAAATCTCTGTTCTAGTAGGCATCCAATTCATGGCCTAAAGTTACTGAAAATTGTCACTAAAAATTGATGAAAAATCAGAACCGATTCTAAACTCATGAATTTATTGGTCAAGTTCAAATTGATGACAATTTTCTGTTTACACCTATCAATAAAATTCAAGGTCACAAAATTGACCAATTTATTGGATCGTGTAAATTCGCACTTACAATTGGATAGGCAGAAGTTTTTGAAGTTGGCAACTTCTGCGAGACTCCCCTATTGAAAAACTCCAAGGTCACGTTCTGTTTCGCAATAGAAGATAGTACCAGGGTTATTATGAATATATATATATATATATATATATATATATATATATATATATTCGCAATAGAAAAGAGAACATGATTTATGAGATGTTTTCCATGACAAGCTTTAGAATGTTTTCCCTACTACTGTAAATTCTCCAGATCTGACATTTTGTGAAAATCGTCAAGTCGCTAATGGGATCTTTATGATTCTATGGAGTTCCAATAGTAAACAAAGAGGAATACATAGGCCCATTATCCTTATTATGTAAATTTTTATTATGATTTTTATGGATAACTATACTCTCCAGGCAGTCTAATTTTCTAGTGTCATTATGGAAAAAGGTAGAAAAACAAGTCGTTGATGTATATGATAAAAAGTAGTGGGCCTAAAATTGAACCCTGTGGTACCCCATGCTTCACCGGTCTAATTTCTGATAACTCATCATTCACATAAACACACTGGCTTCTGCCAACTAAAAACGATCTCAGCAGTTCGAGTGGTGGACCTCTAATACCATAGAATTCCAGTTTTTTTAATAAGCTTCTGTGAGAAACACAGTAGAAAGCCTTGCTGAGATCGCATCGTTTATTTCCCGCAAGTTTACCAAGTTCAAGGCCCTCCACAATGTTCTCTACAATCCTACATACAGCATCAATTGTTAAAAGTTCCTCCTGAATCCAAACTGATTTTCGTGTAGAAGAGAGTATTTCTCAAATTATTTTGTAAGTCTTCGTTTCAAGATTATCTCGATAGTTTTGGAGAACACCGAAACTAAGGAAATAGCACGGTAGTTTATCATTGCCTTTTATTAAATGTCACTATGCGTATAAGGATTCTAATGCAAGGGTAACACAACACAATAGTTACTTGAATGCCCCACCAATGCTATCCCACAGATAGACATGTATACAAAAGTCATGGAAAGTGGTGTACCTCCACCCCTGAACACGACGGTAGTCCTTAGGCACCTGAATCCAGGCAACATCAACCTCATATAACATCAAACTATAAAAATATGAAAATAATATAACACACAAATAAAATATATATATATATATTATATATATTCAAAAAACAATAAGAAATACAATTAATCCCTACTTTCATTCTTACCAATCCTGGGTTACTTACTTTTATCCGAGGCAGTTCTAGTGAAATGCTTCGTCCAATAACTAACCTTCCAGCATACAAGAAGGGAGACAAACAAGCAAAAGAAGAAAAAGTAACAATAGTTAACAACACACCCGTGGAATAAAGTCGTGAAACGTGAATAAGTTTGTAATATATGGATGCATAATAGGGAACACGTATTATTTTATTTTAATTTTTCTTTGCCTCAGTTCGATCCTCAAGAATTACATTTTGTAAAATTAATTCTTAAAATCGCAATATTTTGTCGAAATTTTCAAATTTAAAGGTGCTCCCTAATTCAAACTCGATTTGACCTCCACTTGAGTAACACTAGTGCCAATTGTGGTTGTTTCAGGAATATTGATAGTCAACACTATTTCTTTCAACCCAAACAAATTCAACCTCACTTTGAATGTGTTGTTTCAGTAACAATTGAAAATAATAATATGATGAAAATATTAGTTCAACATATAAACGAAGGCAGATGAAATTCTAGTTGACAGTTCGAAGCCACTAGCGGTAGAAGTTTAAACTGTGTGAAGTAACCATACATACATCCATCAGAGGCGCTAGGAGTACGTTTTTGAATGTGATGAAAGAATTGGCATTTAAAATTCCGAATTATGAAATTTGTTGCTGAGCTTTCTAGGAGGTAATCTTTATGTGCAAATCAAAATATTATAGAAAATAGGCACATGCGTGTTCCCTATTTCCCTGAGTAAGACGTTTGCATCCAATTAGGTAACAGAGGGAGAGCTATACAAGTGCGCCACTAGGAAGCAAGGTCAAAAAAAATTACAGAGAGAGAGACACAGACCTCATAAAATAATTTAATAATAAAAATATTTTTTTTTTATTGGTGCCCCTTTTTACCCATTTAAAGCACGCCTCAGCGTGTTTAAATCGAACTTTAAAAAACGCGCGTTTTTTAAAGGTAACCATGACAACATCAACAAATCGAGAAACGTGAAGTCTAAATGACAAATTTTTTATTATTGATCTGACAGGAGTACCTTGTAACGTCAAATAAGATATTACTCACAATTCGTTCATTTATATGTGCTCCTCCATCCATTTGATGAACTTTTCATATTCTTTTTTATATATATCACTGGATTTTCGCGGTATTAACCGCGATTCTGCCTCACTATTCAAAAAATCGATATTAGAATCATTCATTTTTGAGCTCTGGTGACAACAAATATTGATCTTTGGTAACAAATTGCAAATGAATGTTTTTCTTATTTCCATGACAACGAAAGGTATACTGATGTCACATCACGAATTATTAGTTCTTATTTCTATTTTTTTGTAGTAATAATACCAGTATATATGATTTCAAAGTGCACCAATAAAAAAAATAACGTAAAGTATTCGTGGATAACTGGTCTTAAAAACACTTGCTCTATTTCGAGCACTCCGGCTGCGCCGTCGTGCTCGAAAAATCGCGCGTGTTTTAAAGCCCTTTTTATCCACTTATACTTTAATATACTAATTTTAAGGCAATCTATACCACGTGACCCAATATGGCGGTTGTTGGCACACAAACTGATAATCGCCATAAGAACAACATTGTCAGTGTGCACTTTTGGCTAGTGAAAGTGTATTTTTGCTTATTTTCGGAGCTTTTGTGTTAATTAATAATATTCAGATGGAGAGTGTTTACCTGAAGGCACTATTCTTGAAAAGCAGAGGCTTTGATGAACGGTATGCTTGAAAATACATCCCCATCTTCTGTTTACATTTTTATCAATATATTTGTTACAGGTATAAAATGAAGTTGAGGATTGATCAGTGATTTAGATCCTTTTTACACTGAATATTTCTGAACTGAATTGTTGGTGCTCCTCCTGTTACGAATATGGATATTTTTTTTTTATTTCAATTTTCCGCTTGAACCATTTCGGTTATTAGCGAGGTACAATATATTAACAATACATTCTAAATTTTGTACAATATACTTGTTGAATATGGATATTATTTCGTAGGTATTTGCTTTTTACTCAGCTTTCCCAAATGCAGGTGAAGCCCTAATACAAGTTTAGAATCCATACATATTTTGAATCTGGCTTCGTTGTGAAGGTGAGAACAAAAATTCAGAATCATTCATATATTTTAGTTAGTCTAGTATATTTTTTCCTAGGCAGCAGGTTTTTTCTAATGGCAAATCTTGAGTCATCGAAGTTAATTATTATAAATTAGGAATAATAATATATAATAAGCAATTTATAACTTCTGATCTGATCTATTATGTTTATTGTCACATTTGTTCATTATAAGAGACATTGATATTTAAGAATATTACTCCTCAACTTTCATAATAGTTCTTTCTAATCAATATAACTTTTTTTCAGGTCAAGTATTCACAAAAGGCAAATTAAAAACCTTCAGATGTTTGGTGCATAATTGAAAAGGATGAATGCATTTGTACTGCTCACTGTACTTGTATGGCCGGAAACAGTGAAGTAGGTGGTCATATTGGTGCTATATTAGAGGCAATGTCACGCACAGATTTGGAAGCTGTGTGGCCAATGCCATCCAGTCAAAAAATTTATTGGACGACTTGCCTCTTGCTCAGTTTCAAATGAATATAGGTATAAAAATAAATGTTTGTTTATTTGTTGTTTTACTGATTCAGTTGATTACTCTTAATTTAATACCAATTATAAAAAAATTACACAATATTGATATTTGTATATAGTACAATTTCGATAAATATCACGATATATCCTATTTTTACTGTTAATAAATTACAATACCCTTTGAAGGTTGTAGACGATGTGGTAACTTGATTACTCTCGTTTCGGATGTCCATTGTCTTAATGTTCTTGAAAAGGTTTTCACGATGTTTCGAATGTTGGTATCTGCAATCGTCTGAATACAGTATTCACATTCAAAACATTGTGAAAACTTTTTTAAATACATTAAGACGATGGACGTCCGAAACGAGAGTAATCAAATACAACATCCTTCACAAGACTTGATCGAGGCTTTCGATAATTGCCTGAAATATCTAAAATGGGAAGGTTGAGATTGAAAGACTATTTCTAAATATTTGTATTTATTGAGTCACCAGAATTCTAAAGAAAATTTGTATTCCAGTAATTCAATAACAATACTTATAAGAATGTTGTTTGAGGAGGTAGGTACATATATATGAACATTCATTTGGAGTTTTCTATACTTTTGAAGTGGAAAATATATTTTAAACCAAAATTAAGGAAAAAAAAGGAACAAACAAATCAGAAGTCTGTAGTTATATATGCACTCCGAATGAGGATATTATCACAAATGTGCACACAGGGTATGTCTGCTGCAGCCTCTCTGATACTTGATTTTCGAATCCGTAAGATCTTCTAGGTTGATTGCAGCTAACCATAGAGCTCTTCTCCTCCTCGATAAGTCATTTTAACTGGTCAAAAACTTATGATTTGAAACTGTAGATACCGAGTGAAACCCGACTCTATCCCTGTCGTGACGGGACCCACAGTTAACTACAATGCTGATAAGGGGTATTTTTCTTCAGTTGAAGCACGAATTATAATCCAAAATTGAAAAAACTACTCAAATTCGCACAGAAAATCGCAAAATAAACATTTTTACCACTATGGTCGCTTATGACGAATTACAATGTCTGCCAACAGCCGCCATATTGCTTTCGTTTTGACAGGTCGATGGATTGCCTAATGAGTCTGTGGAGAGAGAGAACACCAGTTACCAGTTTTACCAATAGAATTAGCTAAAATATTCAATGATGTAAATATAGGTCATAACCCCACATTTCCCAAAATTTTGATATTTTTTCTTCGAGATGTGGCGTAGTTCTTTAAAATTATGCCACTCTCTTACGAGAACTGCTTTAAATGTTCCAAAACCTCCGGGAAGGTAAAAAATTATCAAAATTAGCAAGAGCTAAAAGCTTATCAACATTATTTTTCAGTGACTTTGGACAGTTTTGCTTCCATCTCAAACTATTATCGAATAATCAAAGAAGTATCTCAATTTTCCCACCGTTGCATATGTTCGTTCAAACCCAAGAAACCCCAAATCCAAATAGCCTCAAATTCCTACCAGGCGTTCAAGTACTAGAGGCTGGGCAAACCATTGATTTCCCAAACGGAACATCGGCCTATTGTTCTCCTCTTGGAAAATTACTTTTCAGAATAGAGGGAGTCAAGAGTGTTTTTCTCGGACCGGATTTTGTTACAGTCACAAAAACTGATGATGATGTCGAGTGGAAAATATTAAAGCCAGATATTTTTGCTACAATAATGGACTTTTTTGCAAGTGGCCTACCTGTGCTGAATGAGGCCTCCCCTAACCAAGATACACGTAAGTGCTGGTTCAGACACAGCCCCTTCTGTTTCTCTCTGGCATGTCAATTTTGATGACGTTTAACAAGGCTTTAATAAAGGACTCATATTAATTTCACCCCAAACTTTTTTCTAACAAAAATCATTTGTTTGCAACAATTTCCAGATATATAAATCACATTACTGAAGATTCAGTGGCTCTAGCAAAATACTATCGAGCCAATGGTCAAATAGAGTTGCTAGACCGCAGAAGATCATCATAACCATTATCGGGAGAAAGCCAAGTGAATGATGGGCCCGTGTCTAACACTTAGCTCCCTTACGCAATTTTATATTTGTCGTCCCAAATTTTTATAACAATACAACAATAAGTAAAGGTACACATTAAATTACATTGGTGTGAAGTTATCCACAGATTATTAGCCACACTGGGTTACATATTTATCAGCACCCGGACTAAAAATCTGTGGCCGGAAATATTCAACATACATATGTGATCTGGAATTCAACAGCTTTCGATATCATCATGATATCAGTCGATATCAAACATGGAATCATGTCAATTCATATTATGAAAGGGACCTCTTAAGATGACGTCACTTTTCTACGGAAATGTTTCTGTCACTACCAGACTTTTTGATCAAATGATTTTTTTCAATGGGGATCGCGTCAGTTCTTCACACCCTTCGTTAAATCAGTACCACAAGAGGTGCGTTCATGAAAATTATGAGAATTATAGAATTTCAGGTTGATTACTGTAATGGAATCGAAAAAAAAACATTTTCGCGAAAACTGTAAGGGTGACAAGAAAAACGATTCCATTACCGTTTTTCTTGTCACCTTTACAGTTTTCGCGAAAATGTTTTTTTTATCGAGTAACATTAATTCTTTACACCCCTTGTAAAATCCAAACCACAAGATGTGCGTTCATGAAAATGACCCCAATCATGAAGAATTCTTTATACCCCTCGTGAAATCCGAACCCCGGAACGTGCGTTCATGAAAATCATACAAATTATAGAGAATTGTATGTTAATGTGTAGTGGAATCGTTTTTCTTGTACCCTTACAGTTTTTGAAAAAATGATTTTTTTATCGGGCATCGTCAATTCTTTACATCCCTCGTGAAATCAGAAACACAAGATGTGCGTAAATGAAAATCATACCAGTTATAGGAAATTTCATACAGTTTTCGCAAAAATGTTTTTTTTTATCGAGATACAACAATTCTTCACACCCCTTGTGAAATCAGGACCACAAGATGTGCGTTCACGAAACTCATGCCAACTATGAAGAATTTGATGATGTTCACCGTAGTGGAGTCTTTTTTCTTGTCACCCTCACAGTTTTCGAGAAAATGATTTTTTTATCGGGCATTGTCAATTCTTTACATCCCTCGTAAAATCAGAATCCCAAAATGTGCGTTAATGAAAATCATACGAGTTATAGAGAATTTCATGCTGATTGCAGTGGTGGAATTGTTTTTCTTGTCACCCATACAGTTTTCGCGAAAATATTTTTTTATCGAGTAACAATAATTCTTTACACCCCTTGTAAAATCCAAACCACAAGATGTGCGTTCATGAAATTAACCCCAATCATGAAGAATTTGATATGTTCACCGTAGTGAAATCGTTTTCCTTGTCACACTCACAGTTTTCGAGAAAATGATTTTTTTATCGGGCATCGTCAATTCTTTACCTCCTCGTAAAATCAGAATCCCAAAATGTGCGTTAATGAAAATCATACGAGTTATAGAGAATTTTATGCTGATTGTGGTAGTGGAATTGTTTTTCTTGTCACCCATACAGTTTTCGCGAAAATTTTCCCCTTAAAACCAAACCAAGATGTGCATTCATGAAAATAACCCCAATCATGAAGAATTTGATGATGTTCACCGTAGTGGAGTCTTTTTTCTTGTCACCCTCACAGTTTTCGAGAACATGATTTTTTTATCGGGAATCGTCAATTCTTTACATCCCTCGTAAAATCAGAATCACAAGATGTGCGTTAATGAAAATCATACGAGTTATAGAGAATTTCATGCTGATTGCAGTAGTGGAATTGTTTTTCTTGTCACCCATACAGTTTTCGCGAAAATATTTTTTTTATCGAGTGACAATAATTCTTTACACCCTTTGTAAAATCCAAACCATGTCGTCTGGAGCTGATTCGGCCTAATTGGTAATACCCAACAAATCGATGCAATAATGAATTAGAATGAGTACCTGGAATGGTATACGTAGGTACACATCGTCTTGGCTTTATGTAGTCATAATAACTCTCAGCTATCCGAAGAAAAGAAATGGTTATCCAAAAGGTCAGACCCAATCTAGATGAATACCGATTCAATCAAATGAAATGATATCAACTGTTAAACGAGATCAGTCTTGAGACTTTTCAAAACATCTTTGATTGAATCATTAAGAAAGGAGATTTTTTTATTTATTTATATATACCTTTTTGACCTTGTTGGCTAGTTATAATAGTTAATTTTTATTTTGTACTTCCTTATTGTGATAACAAGAGACTTCAACCAATATACAATTTTTTCTGAATATGACGGTTTTTTCTAATAAATGACGGAAAAAAACAAAAATGTTGTGGATTTGAATCCACTACCGCAATCAGCATGAAATTTCCTATAATTGGTATGATTTTCATTAACGCACATCTTCGATTTCTGATTTTACGAGGGATGTAAAGAATTGACGATGCCCGATAAAAAAAAACATTTTCTCGAAAACTGTGAGGGTGACAAGAAAAAGGATCCCATTACGGTGAACATCATCAAATTCTTCATAGTTGGCATGAGTTTTGTGAACGCACACCTTGTGGTTCTGATTTTACAAGGGGTGTAAAGAATTGTTGTTACTCATTAAAAAAATCATTTTCGCGAAAACTGTATGGGTGACAAGAAAAACAATTCCACTACCACAATCAGCAATAAGTTCTCTATAATTCATATGATTTTCATTAACGCACATCGTGGGATTCTGATTTTGCGAGGAATGAAATCTTCATGATTGGGGTCATTTTCATGACGCACATCTTGTGGTTTGGATTTTACAAAGGGTGTAAAGAATTATTGTTACTCGATAAAAAAAACATTTTCGCGAAAACTGTAAGAGTGACAAGAAAAACGATTCCATTACAGTAATCAACTTGAAATTCTATAATTCTCATAATTTTCATGAACGCACCTCTTGTGGTACTGATTTAACGAAGGGTGTGAAGAACTGACGCGATCCCCATTGAAAAAATCATTTGATCAAAAAGTCTGGTAATGACAGAAACATTTCCGTAGAAAAGTGACGTCATCTTAAGAGGTCCCTTTCATAATATAAATTGACATGATTCCATGTTTGATATCGACTGATATCATGATGATATCGAAAGCTGTTGAATTCCAGATCACATATGTATGTTGAATATTTCCGTCCACAGATTTTTAGTCCGGGTGCTGATAAATATGTAACCCAGCCACAGATTTTAATTTTCCACTTCGTCAGCATGTGTGGCTAGAAATCTGTGGATAACTTCACACCAATTAAATTACACATTATCTACAATTGAAAAATAATGTTAAAAAATATTTTCCCCTGTATTTTCATGTGTGTATTTAACCTTTTCACTGCGGATAGCTTTTCATGCAACTTCGTCTCTAATACGGCTGTTGGGAGCTGGGGCTATTCAACACGGTTCTTGAGTTAGGTGAAGGAATAATCTTGCATACTTATAAGGTTCCCGCAGTGTAAAGATTTATTTATCCAGAGCCGTACTTACAATTATCTATGGGCAACTATAATTTTGACTGGCTGCTATTTTCGTCATGTACATGTGGAAAATTACTATCTATACTCAATTTAGAAATAAGGAAACAGTAAATTCCTCTGTAAGTGGAGGTTACGATCAATAAACAATTCTTAGAATTAACTCTCTCAATTTCCAAGTGAAATATTCACTCAAGAATATATAACAAATATATTTCAGTTTGATACAAATATAAGTATGATAAAAATAAGCCAAATTCACTACATTAAAATAGGTACTTGGAATTCAGTCTCTTCGAAGAAAATATACATTCAAGAATATATTAAAATGTATTTTGATTCACTTAGCTCAAATCCATCCTTACTGTCACTTTTCATTAAAAGTTCTTAAAGTTTCTATTCGTTTAAATATTTATTTTTGCCAGCCATTATATTTGATTTTTCACTAGTTCAACTGGGCACTTATTTTTATTATATAAAAATATGGATTAACAAAAATAATAAGTTCAAGATACACTAACTTATTTCCCTGAAAACCAAAACACTGCAGGTTCAAGTCACATCGAAAAGTTACTGTTGCAGCAAGCCGATCTAATAAAAGAATACAGAAATTCGGAAAATAATGCCTCGGAGTTCATGCCTGATAAACAAATGCTGATTCATACGGCTCCCGCAGTGAGGCACAAGAGTTTTGAAATATTTTGTAAACGTCTCTGCCAAAAACAAACAATATACAATAAAAATCGCGTATTCGTACCCGCAGTTAACTGACAAAAAGGTCCCGCGTATTTATCCGGTTCCTGTTGTACGATAATCAAATTATTTTACGTAGATATCCCGTTCCCGCAGTAAAAAGGTTAACAGCAGAAATTAACTAAATAGGACAAACAATAATTTTCCGCATTAAGATACAAATTATTTGAAGAAAAAAATTAATATACTTGTTTACATATCACATGGATGGAAACAGAATAATGAATAAGATAATATTATATTAACAATGGAACATGATACCTCACTTCAACGTACCCTTGGGACCGTAAGGTATCAAGGTTAATGACACACAGCAACATTTATTTTCAGACCGGATGGGTGCTATTGGGATGGGTGCTATTTGACTATACGCTTCAGTGTTAACGTTATGGCAAATTAAAATGTTCGGTCCCAAGAGTACATCGCTGTTTGCAAGTTGGGAAAATTTCAATTTTTGTGTTTAATTGCATTATTTTAGCAAGTAATAATTTATTATGAGAAACTACAATCATTGGTTAAATAATACAATCATGGTGATAACTAAATATTTTTGTAGCAATGTGAGTTTCAGAAAAACAAGAAACACTACATTAGAGATATGGTCGTAATTTTTCCCCCAGATCGGGTGGAATCCATGTACTGCCTCATCTTTGTTTCAAATTGTTTTTGTGCACAAATTCAATGGTATTGACATTTTTATCGACAAAATCAGGGCTTTTATGAAAAAAAACTTCGGAACCAACAGTATGATTTTTTCTCGCTCATAGCGGCGCTTAACATGTTAAAGATAAAGGTTGATATCCAGTTATTACTTTACACATTCTCACATTGAAAAATTAACTTATTGGTCATCCAAAAAAGTGGGGACTGATGCAGTGCTTACTTATAATATACTGTTATGTATCTGGAGTTCCTTGCTATTGAAATACTGAACCAATGATTCTTTGTTTATTTACACTTTACAACACCAAACAATGAATGAATGAAATGTTTATTGGTAGGATACATCCTAATATATAACAATAATTATTTCTTTAAGCTTAAAACTAACAATATTTATTTCTTTAAGCTTAAAACTAACAAAACAAAATAGAAAATAATAAAAATAAAAGTAAAATAAAGAATAAAATAAAGAATAAAATAAAGAAAAATAAAGTGAATGCCTAGTTATAAATATCTTCAAAGTTATATGAATCAGTTATAACAATAAGTGATAATAATAAGTGACTACCGTAATAACTTCTATAGTAATTTCATACAAGGAATATGTACATACCCACATGGGTGTACATTACATACCAATTATGGGAAAATTAAAGTTAAGAAATAAAAAATTAAGAAATTAAAAATTTAGAATAATGAATTCATAAATAAACTCAATCGAAATTATCTGTCCAAAATATAGCATCCAAAAAATTCCTAATGGGAGTTTATCAGCATTTATCGAAATCGCTCGATTTTTGCAAACCTCGCGATTTTTCAGTTTGTTTCGGAAAAACCGCCGTGACGTCATCGGGCGCGCGATAAACATGCAGTGTCGTAGTGTATTCTTTTTCATAACAATACAGATCTGTACATTGCAATTTCAGACAGAACAAGAAGCATTTGTTGGCTCGTTGCTCATTAGGTTGGGTAGACTATCGAATCAGAACTATTATTTCCTATTGGCAATGGGACATATATAATCCCATCAATAACGCTTCACACTTTTGAAAGGCCAAACTCGAGTAAATATGTGTATTATTGAGTCGCCAAGTTTAAACACGAATTTTAAATGAAAATTATATTTCTGAAACTTCACTGTTGATGGTGCATTTTCATCAGACTATCCCAAAATTGACATTTTGCGAAGTTGTTAATATCTTGCCTGGGTACATTTCAACGGTAGAACATTGTTTGCATTTTTTTTTCGTAGAATTTTATCATACGTTAATATGGTTTTCATTTGAAAAAATCGCAGTTTTTTCAATATATTTTGGAATGTCGGATTGATAAAATGAAACTACAGTCTTAATTCAGCACCAAGTGTTAACTTCAAAAAAGGTATGATTCTTATACACGCTTTATTAGCTTCACCTGTTTGTATGTATGTAACGGAATCTTTGAAATTTTCACCCACTTTCAGACGTCCGAATCATTTGAAATTTTGCACAGGTATTAAGAATCGATGACAATACAATAATTTCATAGCTTTGATCTGGTATTCTCACCAATATCATAAAAAAAAAATGTCAAATTCACATTACCAAGATTTGGTGAATTCACTTGTAAAAAGGCATAATATACATTTTAAAGATTTGATGAATTCACTGGTATGCTCTTAGTACTTTCACCAAAAGTTATGTACAAAAGACCTTGTAGGTTGAACTACGGAGGCTGAAGAGCCTTATCGAACCCCCATACAATCTACTTTCTCCAAAAGTTGGTAAAAACTTCTGATGTGGATAAATTGGTTTTTTTTTGCTATAATTTTATTCTATGATAAGACTAAAACAAAAATTTTTGGAAAAATGATATATTTTGAAAAAAGCTGAACCTAGGTATAGGGAGTATTAAAGTGACACCGACTAAAATTCAATGAAGAATAAATAATAAAATGCAGGGTATTTAGTGTGAAATAAGTTGGTATACTGAATCGTGACTGGAAGTTGTTATTTTTAGTTGAATTTGTCAAAAACCTATACCTAATTTTTTTTTAAATATCCTTCTGTATAGTTTTTCGAATATTTCTAACCATATTTTGTCAAGAATGAACCTGTAAATCTATCTGGTTGCTTCTGGATTGAAGAGGTCTACTTAAAAAATTTCAATTTGTTAAGGGAATGAGTTTTTAAAAACTCTGAAAGATTCAAAAGAATCAACAAGTCATTTATTAATAATTATATATGTACCGGGTGTCCACGGAAGGTGGCTCGCCCCTATAACTTTTTTGTTTTCGGAGATAATGGAATGAAATTTGGAAGATCTGTTTAATGCATAAAACTGCATTTTTTGACAAGTAACTCAACTTCATGCAAATTCCGGATTCACCGGAAGTGACATAAACTTTCGATTTTTAAATGGGACACCTGGTATATTTTCAGTTTTTTTGTCTCCATATGACATTTAGAATACAACAATGTATCATTTGTTACTGTTTGTAACCGGTATTTTTTTTTTTTTTCGAAATTAATTTTTATTCTAGAGGGCTATGGATACGTTCAAATAACTAATTTCAGTCCTAAAATGTTTCAGCTATGTGACGTTGGATTTAAAAAAATTATTACAATTTTTTTTTCAAATGGGTTAGAAAAAGAGTGCTTTTATTACGATAAATTTGATACCGCACTCTATTAGGTTGTAAGAAAACTTTCGATAAAAAACTGAAAATATAACGTTAGAACTTTTGTTAAATGAAGAATCTTATTCAGATTAAAATAAGATTTAAAATCATCGAGTAGCCTGTGACCAACACAACTGAAACAATCATGAAATTGTTGCGGTAAAAATTGACGTGTCGACATATTATTTTACATCTCTTCTACAAAGTCAATTAGGTAGTTATTGTGTACCTCACTGTTTTAAAATCATAGAAAATAACAATATTTATACATGAACTGAAAAATTTGATATGTTATTAGTTTTTGGAGAGTGTAGGCAAAATTCAACCGATGCTGCACGGCTCTACTGATCGGCGTTAACCGACCCGGCACTATTTTCCAAAACTGGTTAAAAAAATGCGAAATGAGCCTGTTAATGATGGGAACGATTCGTTTGTTGTGAGTGAAGAAAAAGAAATAGATGTTCTGGCATACGTTCAAGTAAATATTAATACGTCACTCAGGGTGATCGCAAGAGAATGTGACATTTCGAAGTCTTCTGTAGCTAACATTTTGAAGAAACATAAATATCATTCATTTAAATATCAACTACACCAGCACCTGTACCAAAACGATAATGCAAGGAGACTTGAGTATTGCAATTGATTCTTTGGAAAATATTTGGAGGATGACACATTTTCATATAAAATTCTGTATACTGACGAAAGCCGTTTCACTAATTTGGGACATTTCAACAGAAATAATAAGCGATATTGGTCCGACGCAAATTTACACTTGATGGAGAAAGGAAATTTCCAAGAACGGTTTGGTTTCAATTGTTGGTTTGGGATTAAGAGGGGACAGAATTTTAGGCCCTATAATTTTTGACGGTGTCCTGACAGGAGCTAGATATCTAAGTTTCCTCACGCAGGAAATTGAGCATTTCTTGGACGAAGTTCCATTAATAAATCGAGTTGGATTATTTTATCAACAAGATGGTGCTCCACCACACAACCTGAAGGCAGTTACGGAATATCTGCATGAAACATACAACGAAAACTGGATTGGAAATATGGGCTAGTTAGGTGGCCGGCGAGGTAAAATAGGGTTGTTTTCAATTTATACCTTTATTTATTCATTTTTAAAAACTTTTCAGGTCACCTGACCTTACACCTCTAGTTTTTTTTTATGGGGATCTATTAAAAACGAGGTTTATGATGTACCTCCTGCCACACGGCATGAATTAGAGGACAAAGTAAGGGCAGTTATTCATATACACCAAGACAGTTGAGAAACGTTGTAAGACCAACAATAAGAAAAGTTCGCCTTTGTCATCAGCAACAAGATGGAGGTCACATTGAACATCTGGAACCCTAAAGATATGCAAATAGGTAGTTTCAATATAATTATTTCATTTCCAACAGTTGATTCATTTTAGAAAAGTTCTAACGTTATGGTATTTTCAGTTTTTTATCGAAAGTTTTCTTACAACCTAATAGAGTGCGGTATCAATTTAATCGTAATAAAATGCTCTTTTTTTCTAACCCGACGAGCCACCATGTTGCCGTTTGAAAAAAAATTGTAATAAAAATTTTAAAATCAAACGTCACATAGCTGAAACATTTTGATCGAAAACAAGAAAGTTGTATTTTTACAAACATTTTAGGACTGAAATTAGTTATTTGAACGTATCCATAGCCCTCCAGAATAAAAATTTATTTCGAAAAAAAAATTAAAAAACTGTTACAAACAGTAACAAATGATACATGGTTGTATTCTAAATGTCATATGGAGACAAAAAAACTGAAAATATACCAGGTGTCCCATTTGAAAATCGAAAGTTTATGTCACTTCCGGTGAATCCGGAATTTGCATGAAGTTGAGTTACTTGTCAAAAAATGCAGTTTTATGCATTAAAAAGATCCTCCAAATTTCATTCCATTATCTCCGAAAATCAAAAAAGTTATAGGGGCGAGCCACCTTCCGTGGACATCCAGTATAGGTATATAGGGTGTCCCAGGACTCCGTATAACTTTTTTCTTAAAATTTTTCGTTACTAAGTTATGAGCCCTCAAAGTTACAATTTGAAAAACGTTTTTCTTTGATAAATTTTCAAGTGAATATTGAAAATTAACAAAATTTTGGTGATTGATGAAACAAATGTATTCCTTCGATGAGGTTTCATGCATGAGTCAGTTTGCTACAAAGTCAGGAACGGACTGCCCCCCAAAACTTTGAAATGACTGAGATTTTTCAATATTTTATGCCTTTAGTGATCCAAGGTTTGAGTTTTTTCTTATTGATTCTGATTTTAGGAACTGCTATTTGAAATTTTCTTACAATTTCTTCATAGAAAGTTCTGAAAGGATCTTCTGCTAGCAGTAGGTTAGGCCAAGTGATTTCTGAGCATTTGTGATAAAACCTTCAATAATTCTTTGTACTATAAATTCTTCCATAAATATGTGTTTTTGTATTTGTATGAATCAGAGTGATTGTGCTATATATAGCTTCGTGGTCTGACAAACCGGATGGTTTAACTATACATGTGGTAGCAGAATCGTCAATATTTGAACAGACATAGTCAATCATGGTTGATGAGTACTGTGATATGCGAGTAGGAGATGATAATAATTTGAGATGTTGAATGAATCGAGTATATTTGTTAATCTCTGAGTGGTGTTGTCATTTTTGTCCTGAAAATTAATATTGAAATCACCAGCTAAGATGATTTTTGATCGCAGAGGGATTTTTGATAGAAGATCTTCTAATTTATCTAAGAATATATGGGCATTAGATGTAGGTGTTCTGTAGATACTTGCGACATAAAAATTCAGGTTTTTTGAGAATGCCACGGTTATTTCAAATTGTTTTTCCTCACGCATATCACAGTACATCTCAGCCTTATTAAACGACATATCTAGGAAAGAATTGTGGACAAGAATAGCTGTTCCGCATGGAGTCAGTTTGTTCCACTATAACTAGATACAATGCTGTGTTCAGGTATGTGAACAGGCTCGTCAGGTTTAAGCCAGTGTTCCGAAAGCAGTACAAATTTTGGATAACCTTGCTGTTCGAGTAATATATAGAGTTCATCACCTTTGTTACGGACAGACTGGATGCTAAGGGAGAGAATTATTGTCGATGGAGGCGTGACTTTTAGTAGAAAATTTGCACTTTCACTATCTTTATCACTACTGACATCACCTCTAACATCATTGTTATCACTCTTTTCCTCTTGATTCGTCATATCAAATTTCCCATCAGTGCTGCTGTTCGTCCTTTCTTCATCAGCTCTTCCTAAACTCTGAATTATCATCGATTTTTTTTAATCAACTTCTTTGGCATTCGGATGATTTCTTTTTGAAGTAAAATCAGATTTGGTTGCATTGCAACATTTGGGATTGCTTTCAATGAGATTTAGAATTGCTTTACTTAGGAACAATTTCCCAAAGCTGCTTATTTGGAGTCCATTTCTTTCGTAGTTTGTCCGTCTCAGTATGTTACTACATTCTAAGATCTTCATATGGCTAACTCTTGGGGAATAAATCATTTTGTAAAGATAAGTTATTTTCATATATGTCTATTTTTTTTTCTTTATCTATCTATAGGGTTCGGTTATTTTGATAATATTAGTATTAGTTTGAGAGGCAAGCTTATTTATTTGGCAACATTTATTCTATTTTTCCATATTATCAGTGAATCTGATGTCGTGTAATTTTTCAATTCTTTCATGGCATTCCCTACTAGAAGTTCATTGCTGCAATTTGTCTCATTAATATGGATTCTATCATTTGATGTTCCTTTTTTAGTTTTGAGAGATGCCCTATGAGGTGTTTTCCGTGAGCTCCTGCTACTACTTTCAGTATTTGATTCTTAATATAATTTGGACTATTTGATTTTTTGTTATTGCTAATTATTGTAGCTTCCTTTTTTGAGGGTATTGTATTTACTCGGTTAATACCTCCAGTTTGTACCGAGTTATCGTGTTTATTGACTGAGTCGCAACAGTTTTGGCAAGAGGTTTAGTTTGTGTAGACAGCGTTTTTTGGGCTTCTTCATATTTTCAATATTTTTTTTTACTTGAATATTTCAGTATTAGTGCTAGCGATCAACTCATTTTGTTGCCTTAATGCCTCATTCTGTTCATCCTCTCTCAGACACAGTTCATTTTTTTTCATTCTTTCTATGTATACATCTTTCATCTCATTGCTTTCTTCTAGTTCGCATACAGTTCTCTCCAAGATATTTTTTTCTTAATTTCGGATTGATCAGGTTTATCACAGCAAGTGATTTGGAAATTTCGGACAAAGGTGAAATAATGTTTGTTTTTTTTTGGCACAGCTCCTGTGGTATATCTTGAAACAATTGATACATATGTAATAGGAAGCTGGGAAAGGTTTTGTTTTGCAGCACTCAAAATTTGCCATTTGTCGGTTTTTCTTAATGTTCCTGACCTTGGTGGACCTTGAGAAAAAAGTCTTAGCGAGCTACAGGGGCGTAGCTTGTATTGATATATGTAGCTGGTATAGGTTTTTATATTATCAGTTTTCTTTCTTCTAGTTTTTTTTAGGTGGTCATTCGCATAGGCACTTTTATATTGTTAAAAAGCGGATTAATCCTTGTTTCATTGATTTTATTATGTTTATATAGATGGATATTACATACGTGTTTATAAATTACTATCTGGTCTGGTTTCAGAATCTTCTAGCTGGATGCTTTAGGTTCAGAGGCATATAAATGTCGAGATTAACTTTTGGACTTTTTCCACTCTAATACTCACTATTGTAGAGCAGATCTTAGACATGTTATTCTAAGATAAAATTTCAACAAAACAAGGTTTCCTGGACAATTTTTTGAATAAAAGTACTCGTGTGTAAAGTCGATCGAAGCAACGATTTTTGATAAAAATGCAGTTTTATTCGACGACATCCAACAACGGTACGTACAGTCCTAGGAGCGCCCTCACAACCTCATTTTGTCAAAAGTGTACTTATAATATAAAAAAAAAACAACTAGACATGCTCAAATGAATTATCCGTTAGTCATACCTGTCTCCATCAAGCTGTGATCGACACGCTCAAAAGTTTCTCTTGCCGGTAGCAACCGATTGGGAAAATACTCGGAATAAATATGGTGGGCCTCTGCAGCGTTACAGAATGCTCGTCCATAAAATACGTGCCTATCTGCATATTCGTTAAAAGTAAACTGTTCGGACATTTCAAAAAACTTCAAAATATCCTGTACAATATTGACAATACGGTGTTATTTTCATATGACAACAGCCCACTCAACAAAACAAAATAACATTTTAGTTTCTCATTTTTATCAAAACTATTTCATTTCTTTTTTATATATGTTTTTTTAAAATCTGTGTTTTCTCTCATTGAATCTATGAAAGCTGTGAAGCTGTGAAAAAGAATTTGAAACATTCAAATCTTGAGTTTCATGAGATAACCACAGTTCATGATTCAGATAGCAGAACAACACAAAACTTGATTATTCCACACATGAATTCAAAATATGGACTGTATTTGATATTTCATAATGGCAAAAACACCACGAATCTACAGAACTTGAAATTTCATTTGAAAAAATTATCTGCTTTTAAAATTGTGAATGAAACTTTCAAATAGGTACTGTACTTTTGGTTTAAGACTTTTTTCATCATATTTTTTATCATTAATATTTTGGCTTTGAAAATTTTTCATTTTATATAACGCTAGTGGACGCTCGGGTTGAATGACGTCGAATAAAAGTGCAATGTTATCAAAAATCGTTACACACGAGTACTTTTATTCAGAATATTGTCTGGGAACCTGACATTTTTTTCAGTGATTCATTATGAATAATTTTTTAGAAATAAATGAAGGTGATGATGAAACTGTGCAGATGATAAAAGAACTTTTGGATACGAGGATAAGGCCCACTGTTCAAGAAGATGGAGGTGAGATATTGTAAAAATAATAGATATAAATAATTCTGAAAAAAATGGCTTTGAACACGTTGAGTATGGCTGTACAAAGAAAAAAAAATCACTCAGCCGGCATTTATTTGTGACTATCATTCAAATATGACATTTTATATTCATATATATTATAAGTTATAAGTATAAGTTTTGAATTCCAATTGGTTTTTTGAAAGAATTGAATTTGCGGCATCACATTGATCTCATGCCGTCAGAATAGAAGTAATTGTATTATTGAGCCGGCATGAACCAATGTAATGTCACATGATGCAGTAGGCGTTGTAATCATCTGATTGGCTAGAAACAATGTATTGTTGTGGCTATGTACAATGCAAACACGTGGTTTCTGGCGGGTGCCGATTTCAAGCTCAGTTGATGCAGTTATTCGAGTGAAGAAGTCGTATTATTTTTTGAAAATAGGCGATTACGAGAAAAACCATGCTAATGCTACTAAGGCCTAAATATATTAGCCTATTATATTTGTATTGCTTTAGCCTATTGTATTCGTAATGCGTTTCTTGTTTCTTTACGTTCTTATAATACAAAAATAATTTTTCGGATTGTTTCATTTTGATGGCCATAAAAACCACCCTAATTAATAAATCTCTATCCGGCTCATATAAGTAGGTCGCTCGGCCGGCACTTGATCGCCTACCATTTATTTAGCATTATAACGAAAGTTCCGATGAGATACACACCGTCTGAGTGAAAATATGTTGTGCGGCATCACATTCAAGCCGCGCCTGCCCTGTGTAGAAACAAGCGCGGCATCCGCATGGTCTCATGCCATATTCAACGTGTTAACTTGAAGTTTATAGTGGATTTTTATAGCAATTTTAAGTGATTATTTGCAAGCCCTAATTTTCAATATTTAATGAGAATGTGAATAGAGAAGCAAATTTTAAGATTTACAATTAATTCATTAATTTTTTTTTGCTGTTATTGTTGAAAATTAAAAACCATTTCAATGTATGCCTCATGTATTTGGAATAAAAACAAGAGGTTTATGACATTTTTGGAAATTAAAAAAAAATGTTATTTCTGAAATGTGTAATTTAAAACAAAACTTCAATATTCAAATTAATACTTTTAAAAATATTGGTTAGGCTCTTCAGGGATCCAAACCATATAATTCAAATGTTTTTCAGGTGATATCATATTTGTGGGCTATGAAAATGGTATAGTAAAATTGAAGATGCAAGGTGCATGCTCAAGTTGTCCAAGTTCAGTTGTTACTCTCAAAAATGGCGTACAAAATATGATGCAATTCTATATTCCCGAAGTATTAGGAGTTGAACAAGTTCTGGACGAAACTGACAAAAAATCTCAGGAACATTTTGAGACGGTGGATGAGAAAATCAAGTCCAAGGAGAGTGAATGAACTGCATAAAATGTGTAAAACAGAAAAAATTTCTCTTAATACTGTACAAAAAAATATATGTATTAATTTAGAGTTATTTTTAAGTAGTTTCTAAGTTACTTGGGTTTGTGAGTCAAGATTATTGAAGGCAATAAGACTGTATAGAGTTTATAATAGAGGGTGAAAACAAAATGTATATATTCTTTCAATAGAAATAGATTAACAAATATATAGAAATTCGAATAAAAGGTGAAATTTTTTCTACTTATCTCAAATAAGGCAGCACATTTTGAACAAGTAAGTTATTCTAATCAAAAGCACTTTTCACTGATTCCAAAACATAATTTCTTTCAGAAGTTGCATTAATCGAATCTGTAAATAAAAAATGTGATTTGTTCAGCTTCCTGGTTGGCTCTATTAGCATACATTTTTATTTGGGATCTTCTTCAGTTGAACAGTAAACATTTTTGAGAATTTACCAGAATGATTATGAATTGACCAGAGTTGTAACAAGGGGCTGGCCAGGTGGGCGGCTGCCAGGGACGCATTTTGCAGACCAAACAACAAATGAATAAACACGCGTTGTATTGTTTCCCTTTCCTACATAATAGTAAGAACTATTTTTATGCTTAAGCTTAAATTTATTACACTTTCAAAGTCATTGCGTCATTTCTCTTCCTAGAAAATGAGTATTGGGGAGCGCAAAATTCAAAATTGCCAGAGGCGCTCATGACCCTACTACGACTCTGAAATTGACCAATCTATATGATAAAAATGAATCTTGATTTTTTGTAAGTGCAAAACGTGAGAACGGCTGGACCGATTTGGCTATTTTTTTTATGTTCGTAATAGCCCGAGGATGATTGATACGCGAAAAATGTTTAGGGAAGTTGTCCGGAAAATTCGGCTATATAAGAAATTTGGAGAAGAAAAAGACTATCAAGTCATTTATTACCAAACGAGGAAATAGCTCAGTGGTTGCGCTGTCGCATATCAAACTGTAACTTTTATTTTATGAAAACAACGGCTGAACCGATTTGGCTAATAGGTTTTTAGATGTTTATAATACTCTGAATAAGCTTTTTAGGGAAAGAAAGGATTTTTAGAAAAGTTATTGGGAATTTTTTTGCCATGGAAAATTTTTCAGGTATATACCATGTGTAACAGGATCATGGTAAACCCCCCGTATCTCCTTTAGTTTTGAAGGTAATTGATTGAAATTTGGAATATCCTATATACATAATAAGCGGCACTTTTTGACTTACAAATGATTTTATTTTTTCACTTCCGGTTTCGCCAGAAGTGATACCAACTTTCGATTTTTAAATAGAACACCCTGTATATTATTACATTTCTGAAATCTGCATAATATTCTGAATCCAATGATACCACATAAGTAACATTTCAAACGTCAATATTTTTTATAATTCAATTTTTAGTTTTCCATTTAAGTGTGCCATGATGGTTCCGATTTATTCCAATTCACCCGTATAATGCTAGAAAAATCGAAATCCCGTCAAAAATACTGAATTGCGTTTTTTATGAGCAAATAAAGTTCATCGTAATCGATTTTGGGGTAAAACTCAATTTTTTCAAATGGAACCATATTGGTACCGTGGTACCATTTATTAGTACTATTAATAAGGAATTTATTCATACCTGCTAATAAAATGTGCGATAAATACAATCAAAATTACAGCTAAAAGAAAATAAGATAATACAATTACTTCGTTCTAATTTAATGCTAAGAAGTTACTAGGTGGCTTTGAAATACAAAAAATGAACACAAAACATTACAACAATTGTTTGAAATGCTGTCCATTAACGTCAATGCACTTCTGAACTCGCATAGCTTCGAATGTCTGTTGAAGGTAATCAGTTACTAAGGAGGCTTTGAAAACAATGAAATTATTCTTTCAGATTGTCAAATAAATAGGTATTGGTTTATCGGTGTTTTTATTGTGTATTGGAAAAGTCTTTACATTTGTTGTTATTTTTATTCAAAATGCCCCACATTTATACAAGGGATGAAAAAGTGGACATGTTAATTATTTATGGGGAATGTAGAAAAAATGCTGTTGCGGCTAGAAACCTTTATGCCAACCGATATCCTGATAGACGATGTCCAGCGAGAAATTATTTTAATCGTCTTGAATTGGGAATTAGTCACCAAACGGTAAGCCGAATCTTGCACAAACATAATTATAAATCTTTCAAATATCAATTGCACCAGCAACTGTACGAAAATGATTATGAACGTAGGATGGAATATTGCAATTGGATCTTGCAGAATAATGTGCAGCCAAACAATGATTTTTTGGGAAGGATTTTATTTTCGGACGAGTCTAGGTTTACAAATATGGGATTATTTAACCGACAAAATACAAGGTATTGGTCACAAGAAAATCAAAATTTATTGAGGGAGGGTAACTTTTAAGTGCGGTTCGGTTTCAATGTTTGGCTTGGAATACTCGGTCTTAGAATCATTGGTCCAATAATATTTGAAGGACGCTTGACTGGAGATAGATACTTAGGATTTCTGCAAAATGAAATTGAGGACAGGTTAACTGAATTACCTGTCCATCTACGACAACAAGATGGAGCTCCTCCCCATAATTCAAGAATAGTAACTGATTACCATCAACAGGCATTCCAAGAAAACGTAATTTCGACAAATGGTCCTGTGCGATGGCCTCCAAGGTCACCTGATTTGACACCTCTTGATTTCTTTGTTTGGGGCCATTTAAAAAACATTGTCTATGCAACCGCCGTTACAACCCGCGAAGACATGGAGTTGCGAGTAAGACGCGCAATTAATAGTATAATGGCCCAGCAATTAGCGAAAGTTCTTCAAGAAACAGCTATGCAAGTTCAGAAGTGCATCGACCTTAATGGACAGCATTTCGAACAATTGTTGTAATGTTTTGTGTTCTTTTTTTGTATTTCAAAGCCACATTAGTAACTTCTTAGCATTAAATTAGAACAAAGTAATTGTATTATCTTATTTTCTTTTAGCAGTAATTTTGATTGTATTTATTGCACATTTTATTAGCAGGTATGAATAAATTCCTTATTAATAGTACTAAATTTTTTATCAAAAACGCAATTTAGTATTTTTGACGGGATTTCGATTTTTCTAGCATTAGACGGGTGAATTGGAATAAATCGGAACCATCATGGCACACTTAAATGGAAAACTAAAAATTTAATTATCAAAAATATTTACGTTTGAAATGTCACTTATGTGGTATCATTGGATTCAGAAAATAATGCAGATTTCAGAAATGTAATAATATATAGGGTGTTCTATTTAAAAATCGAAAGTTGGTATCACTTCCGGCGAAACCAGAAGTGAAAAAAAAATCATTTGTTGGTCAAAAAGTGCCGCTTATTATGTATATGGGATATCCCAAATTTCAATCAATTGCCTTCAAAACTAAAGGAGATACGGGGGGTGTATCATGATCCTGTTACACACTATAATAAAAATAAATGTCTTTGTGGTAAGCTCATAACTTGAGAACGGCTGGACCGCTTAGGATAATTTTTTTCCGGGTAAACAGCATAACGAACGTACAAACAGGATAACAGGATAACGAGACAACAGGAAAACTGGATGATTGGATAACGGGAGAAAGCGATAATGGGAAAACAGGATCACGAAAAAACGGGATAACTCGGTAAAGGGAAAAAGGAATAACGGGAAGGGGGCAGAGTCAAAGGCATAACCTAGATGGAACAACACGAAAAAAACATAGGAAAAAAAGAAATTCTATGCAGACGAGAGTTTTCAGAAAAACAAATTTAGGAAATATAGAAATTTGGACAGGACGTCTGTTGGGTCAGCTAGTACACTATAAATTATTGTAGAATCAGAATTCTTGATAACCATAGTTGATACACCACTTAATATAACAATCAGTTTGGAGTTTTTTTCAGTTAAAATGCCTACATTATTAGTTGATTTTTGTATTAGCAAACACAATAACTATTATTGATGGATTGTTTATTTCCAGATTCTTCTAAGG
Organism: Gonioctena quinquepunctata; assembly: GCA_018342105.1. Lineage (NCBI taxonomy): Eukaryota > Metazoa > Arthropoda > Insecta > Coleoptera > Chrysomelidae > Gonioctena > Gonioctena quinquepunctata. The sequence goes on along the minus strand of JAFIRS010001835.1, from coordinate 43,399 downwards.
TAATTTCTTGCATTTCATCTGATCTAAAAAGAACGGGATCAATTTCTGGTAAAGCTTCGCCAAGCCTCCTGAATAATTGTTTAATATTATATCCCTCTTTAGCACTCGTTTCAATGAACAATGTATCATTTTCTTTTGCTTTTTGTTCAGCTTCCTCGATACCAACTTCTCGAAAATCTTTCAAGTCAACTTTGTTTCCTACCAACATTATAATTACATTGCTTCCTCTTTCTCTCCTTACGTCATCAATCCACTTTGTGGTTTGTTCAAAAGAAGACACATTTGTTATATCGTAAACAACTACAGCAACAGCAGAGTCTCTGATGTAGGACGGTATTAAAGATCTGAAACGTTCTTGTCCAGCAGTGTCCCACAATTGTAGACGTATGGTTTTATCTTTGAGGTAAATTGTTTTGGAAAGGAAATCTATTCCTATTGTAGCTTGGTATGTAGTATCAAAACTATCATACATGAATCTTGTAATGAGTGAAGTTTTACCAACACTCTGTTCGCCAAGGAAAACCAGTTTATATTTTCTCAGAGCATATGTTGGATTCTTCATGCTGTCGCTATATCAAAATTTGAGTTTTCTGCTTGTCAGACAAACTACATTCTTCTGTTTTAATATTACTTCAATTACTATCAAAGGGCTATTCTCATTCTTCAGAAGTGAATTGATCCTATTTTCTGCATAATCTTGTTTCAAATTAGTAACCGACTAACCAATGAAATGGCTCTCAAAACAAAGAATATCTTATTTTATTTAAAAAGGAAATAAAATGCCCATCAAAGCCCAATTTATAATGAAAATAAGTCATCTAATAATAAATGTGTCTTTCTTCAGAGCAATCATAGAATAAATGGAATTAATTTAATTGAAGAATATATTTCGAGTGTAAAAATGATTAAGCCCAAATTTATGACAAAAAAATAACAGTCATGGGTGTTCTGCAGTCTCTATTGTTTTGAGGTTTTGGATTGAAAAAATTGGGATTAATTGATATTGAAGTTTGTAAATTAATTATTTGCATGTCGACACAATCTTCCTGTTGGTCCCAGTGGATCAAATTTTTTCCAAGACATTGACAACCTCTTCAAGGACCGTAGTTGAAAGTGATAATTCCTATTCATTGAAAAATCTACGAGATTATTTCTGAATTTGAAACCGTTATCAAAACATGATACCTATGCCCTTGTTCCCATATACAGTGAGCATGTAAAGGTTGTAAGTCTTTACGGGACCAGAAGAAAAAAAAATTAGGTGTGGGATTCGAAACCCACGTTCCCTTCCGAGAACCAGAGTTTAAACTGGTGCCTTAGACCGCTCGGCTAATATGACTTAATAGTGGTACAAGCAAATGCAGTGCATATTAATGTTGTATGAAAAATTTTCCGAAAAAAGGACATACAAAATTTGTGCACAAATTTTGCCCAGGCTCTAAATGATTTTTCTTATGTTTGCTGTGAGTACTAAAATTTAAGAAACATTGCGTTACTCGATCGGCCAGGTTTTCTGCAGCCAGCTCTAGCGTATCTACCATGGTTATATAAGTGCGTGCGTACTTTTAACATTCAATTGATTCCTCTTCTCGGCAATTTCCTCATGTACCATGATAAACTTAATGACGTGTTGATGACGTCATAACTGGTAGAATTATGACATCACCCAAAAGAATTATATTTATGTCAAAGCACTAGCAAGTCAAATATTTTTATTATTACTTTTATATTTATTTTGTACAAAAATTTGCCCATGACATGACAATCTTCTGACTATAAGTATATTTTATTTGGAGATGGAAAATTCTAAATATAGTGGATATTTTTTTCTAAAGAGCCATGGAATCCTGAAGCTAGCCAAAATCAAGATATCTTCATAGAATAGAATTTATTGATCTCATAATATCAAATAATGACATAAGACAGGTCAAATATGAACAAATTAAAAGGTCTAGCTGAAACTAGAACATTTACCTTAAAATATTAAGATCGAGCAGTAACTTATGTTAACAAATACACTAACGTAATATACAGAAATTATTACAAAACTAGAAACATACAGGCATGTCAAAAATTAAGATCAAACAAAGTATATGTTGCAGTTTAGACATATTTCAACGAGTATTTTCAAGATATTTTTCAACTGAATGAAAAGTCCAAGCTTACTTGTTAAATTCATGTGTATTTAAAAAGTGATAATTATACTAATAATAGTCATTAGCCTTATCGATCTTGAGAGTGGGCCTTGTTCTTCCGACCACCTGCTTGGTTTAGATCCCCCTCCTCCGATTATCTCATGCGGGTGTTACTATAAAATAAAAGCTGATTTTAGATTGTTTTTTTCTACTCGCCTTTGTAAGTAGAGCTCACCTTTTCCGCAGACCAGCATTCATCAATTTCTCAACTTCAACAGATTTTATGATATCCACAATTAACTCTATGATTTTGTTCAGGTCAGAAGGTTATGGTGGAGAGCATAGACATTATAATAAGTTATAAGGTCTATGGTTGAAAAGTTATAATAATCCGGCAGAAATGGGCAGTGAATGGCTTGGTAACCCTTATTACTTATTACACTATGCCTTTTTCGTGCCTATTTGTCTGCCTGACTGCCCGTGGCTGAAATTTTAAACAAATACGCATGCGCGCGTGGCTATTTTGTTGATTGTTTCAGGCGTGAAAATAAATAGGACTGGTTCTATTTTTTCCGCCTGAATCGAGGGGATTTCAAGGACGTTTGTGGAAATGTCAGGTTTGCCAAAACTTGACATAACCAACAAATAGATGAAATTAATCACATAGTTTTCGTTTTGTTCAGTGTGACAGAAAAAAAGAAAAAATCGTGTGCCAGGTAAGGAAAAAGTTGAAACAAATAGTCCAGGTATACTAAATGTCAATTTTCCTTAGGTTTGCAGCTCTGAAATTAGCGCCTGAAACAATCATCAAAAAGGCACGGTGTAATAGTGCCAGTTATTTGGGGAAATTCAGCCAATAAATAGCCATGAAAATGAGCACAAAAATAGGCACGAAAAAGGCATAGTGTAATAAGGGTTATATAGTTTGTATCGGAAACTTTAATGATACAATGTCATTAGGGACATTTTCCAATCCCCTCAATTTTCAAGTCAATTTATCGTCTAGAGACATCAGTCCACTTTCCTACCTTTTCTTCTTCCTTCGTGGAAGTTTCCATGATCCCAAAAAGGCCGTTTTAAGAAGAAATCACTTTGGAAAAATTACCAGGCAGACTTCAAGGTAAATATAAAGTTACAACACACATGCACTCTGAATATGGGGAATAATTTTCTTACGTCCTTTTGCCTCCTTTCAAATAAACGATTTTCGTTCCTTTGACAGAAGACATTTAGTACCTTTGCCTCATTTTTCATGTTGGTAATAAATGAATCACCGCCGCACACATAAATGAACTATTGCTCATATTTGAATTCGAAAAGTTGGCGGTGATTCACTTATTGCCAACATGAAAAATAAGGCAAAGTTACTAAATGTCTTCTGTCAAAGGAACGAAAATCGTTTATTTGGAACTGTGTAAGGAGGATTTTTTCGATAAAAATGACGATATTTTGTGCAAAGTTGTGCCGAAAATAAGTGATTTAGGGTGTATTGTTTATGCTGGTAAAAAGAAGGAGGCATTTCGAGTGATTTTTGTGCGAGAAAACGGTGCTTGAAAATGAGGTTAATTTTTTGTTTAAAGGTCTGTTACTCGGGAACGGTAAGAGACCGCCACATTTTTTTTTCCGGATTCGTGTTCAGGAGGCAAAAAGTATTTTCCCTATATTCAGAGAGTGCATGTGTGGTGTAACTTTATATTTATCCTTCATTTAACGTCGGCATATTTCTGCTACGACCAAGGCTAAACACCGACGCCGGTGAGCACACTCCTCCCAACCGGAAATTTTGCCGAATCCTCTGTTGTTTCAGAGGTAGGGTTCTTTAACGAGCTCAACATCTATGAACTCAGGACAGCCATCTTAACGTCCCCTCCGAAGGACGGCATATGTTTCATCTTATCTCGTGCTCATTGATAAGACGCCTGCAGCTGCGAATATGCTACTTCGCTACAGTTGTTAGGACATTTAACGCGGAACTTCCTTGTCCGGTGGTCACCCATTCAAGTACCAAACCACGACCGACGATGCTTGGCTTCAGATATCGATAAGACTCTCGTCAACCTGACCAGCTATCGGGGCCCAAAGAGAGTAAACGTTATCTGAGTAGGAGTGTCTATTCCTCATAAGACAGTGGTGACACTAATAGAAAGAGATGAAAGACCATTTGTGAGTCATAGTGACGTATATGGACATGTCATGTCCACCATTCTCTCTAGACAGTGGCGGACTAGCACATTCCGCACTCTGGTATCTGAGAGTTATAGGGTCTTAAATGTATCTTGGACAACTCTGTATGTTACGTGGGCCACCTGTACTCATGTCCATGTATGTCACTATGACATGTTAATGCTACAAGATTCTAATTGGCTAGAGCTTATTAGGACCTCCTATTCAGATAACGTTTACTCTCTTTGATCGGGGCTCATGTAAACATTGTAGTAGATTTAAAAGATTTCATCTCCATCTCTTCTTCAATAATTTTATAGTTATTAGCTCCCTCTTGGTGCATTCAAGCCAAAGAGAGTAAACTTTATCTGAGTAGGAGAGTCTATTCCCCATAAGACAATGGTGATACTAATAGAAAGAGATGAAAGATCATTTGTGAGTCATAGTGACGTATATGGACATGTCCTGGCCACCATTCTCTCTAGACAGTGGCGGACTAGCGCATTCCACACTCTGGTATCTGAGAGTTATAGGATCTTGAATGTATCTTGGACAACTCTGTAGGTTACGTGGGCCACCTGTACTCATGTCCATGTACGTCACTATGACGGGTTAATGCTACAAGATTCTAATTGACTAGAGCTAGAGACCTATTCTATTCTATTCTATTAGGACCTCCTATTCAGATAACGTTTACTTCCTTTGCATTCAAGCCAGGTCATATAACTTTTGAGTACAGGCGTCTTGCCTAAAGCAATTCTGTATTCAACTATATTTTTATAATACTTATTATTTTCCTTTGCCGTTACGACATACTTCACATACATAAAAAAAAATCGGTATATGCACATTGGGTGGAACGGCGGACTCCACTCACATAAACAAATTTCTTTATATGCACGTTACAAAGAACGGTGGACCTTATCATACACATAAACAAATTTCGGTAAATGCAAGTGGTAAAGAACGGCCGACTTCCCATCTCCAACGTAGCATCCACGTTCCATCTTCACGAGACACTTTCAACGTGTGTTCGCTCTACCATGTCGGAAACGGAAGTGTGGATTTCATCTCATTTTCGCGCCAACTGTTCTTTGCGGGATTTTGTTCGTAGAACAATAATCTTTGACTCTGTGTAGGGGAGGAGGCTCACACTAGTTGCCAACTTAAAGAACCATCAAAAACTTCGGGAATTCAAAATAACGGATTCTCCCTCTGGTGTCGATTTTTGAAACTATACATAAGTACATTGTCAAAGAGTAGACCTCTAATCTTTGACATTGTTTACTTTACGAAAAATTGTATTGAATTGTTTATATGTTTTTGGCCATTGTATAGTTAAAACACGAATCTCTTGTGATTGTTGACCTTCAATGAAATCCTAGCGAATGTACTGTTGACAATTTCACCTACTTGAGTGAAAGAATGAGTTATTCAAGCCAGGGCTGCCTGACCTATGGGCAAATCACCGATTTTTTTTGCACTCATAAAAAATGCATTTTATCTTCAACTCACTCCATCGACAACAGTAATATAAATAAATAAAACAGGTGCTGCTTTCTTTTTTCAAGCACCCGTTTTTACCTATTAACTAAACTTACTACATACGTATCAAAGGAAAAATGGAAGCTTAAAATTTAAAAACATACCGCTGGACCGAACCTCCGCCGCACTCTGCCCTTCAGGAAAAAACCCTCAAAAACAAAACGTGCGTTTTCTAAAAACTCCTACTGAGAGCTGCCGATGCACAATGTACATTTTCATCCTGCCTTCAGATAGTATTAATAGTTAAAGTGTTTCTCACGTTTAAAAATCGAGAAAATGGTAAGTAAGCAATTTTTCTTATTAGATAGGTAGGTGCCTATTTTGCCAGTGGCGTATTTATGGCGTACGGCACGAACGGAAAAATATATTAATAATCATTTTATTCTTTTAATTGAGCTTTTTCTTCTATTTTTAAGAACTTTTCAATTTTCATCAGAATAATAGACACTTTTTTAATTGTCGGATGCCCTAGATTGAAATGAAAAAAAAGATATGGTCTTTCAGGACCCAAATGACACATTTTTGTGAAAATAAAAAGAATTGTGAAATCATAGACTTTATAGGGTGCCATTTCTACCTCTTGCACCAGGGCGCCCTTGACCCTTGCGGCGGTCCTGATTCAAGCTCAAACCATTATCGTTGTGCACCTCAACGTAACTTTGTGCAAAACGATCCCGTTGTACTGGAATAAGTTTTCATTATGTTCCGCGAGAAAATGAATGAAACGTTCTGTGCAGACTAATCTAGGATTGAGCGAGTCTATAGACCACCGAATTAATCTTAATCTAGACTGCTGATCCCGTATGATGAGAATTCATCCAATTACAACATATCAAAGAGCTTTTAGAGCATGCGTATTTTGTGTCTGTGACGATTCAAAATCACATAATGGCTCCTCGTTAGATGTCAATGTCTGAAATGACATTATTTGTGCTTTCTGCGCTTTGCGCAGACACGTTCACGTAAATTCTATGTGGATGAATTTTTCGAGTGGTGGGGATATGACTTCTAGCGGTCTAGATTAAGGTTATGCCGGTGCTATAGACAGACAATGTCTGGTTCAAACTTTCGCCACTCTGGCGCTGGAATCTAATTTTGAATTCTCAATAGGGGAGTGCCGCACAAGTTGCCAACTTCAGAAAAACCTTCAAAAACGTCTGCCTCCCCCAATAGAGGAGTGCCACACAAGTTGCCAACTTTGAAAAAAACCTTCAAACGTTCTGCTTCTCCAATGGCAATTGTTTGACTTTGGTTGTATAGAAAATCGCCAATTTGATATACCAATTCAATTACTTTTGGTCATGAAGCGCTTATAAATTTCTAGTATCGAATGTGTCATTCATAGAGATTTTGTGTGAATATGTGAACAGTTGGTAGCACAAACAATATTCTGGGGAAAAATATTGACAGATGATAGTCGATAATGCACGAATCAGATTGGGACATCAACAACACTCGAGATAAAATTCCCTATTAATATAACTAAAAAATATACTTTGACTAAAAATGAATGATCCAGCATATTCAGTCTGTGATTCTCTACACAACCCCGATGAAATTATTACAATTGGAGAAGCAGAAGTTTTTGAATTTGGCAACCTGTGCGGCACATTGTAATAATTTCATCAGGGTTGTGTAGAGAATCACAAACTGAATATCTCGAGTGTCGGTGCCTGTACCAATCTGATTATTGCATTATCGACTGTCATCTGCCACGATGCCATTCATGTATCCTTAACATAGAAGAACGCCACTTCTTTCTCTTGTTGCTTGACTTCTGTTGTTATCAATTGTTATTGTGTTGTTTATTCTCTTATTCAATCTTTTTTCACAAAATATTGTTTGTGCTACCAATTGTTCACATTTTCAGACAGAAAATATCTATAAATGACACATTTGATATAAGAAATAAATAGGCGCTCCATGACCAAAAGTAATTGGATTGATATATCTAATTTGCGGTTTTCCATACAACCAAAGTCAAACAATTTCCATTGGAGAGGCAGAACTTTCAAAAGTATTTTTGGAGATGACAACTTGTGCGGCACTCCACTATTGTAATAATTTCATCAGGATTACAAAATTTTTAGATTACCGTGGGGCATCTGTCGGGCTCCATTAATTCACATTAACAAGAATATGATTTTTTCTATTTCTTCAAGATATGTGTAAGATTGTTTGTTGCAGGCATATATTTATTAACTACGAATATTGATAACTGGATATAAGAGCAATGCAATGAAAGTGCCGTCAGGTTTTATATGCCTTTCCTTGTCATATTGGCAGCGCGTAGGTATGGCAACCGAACCAAAGATTATTAATCTACTCTTTGACCGAGCATTAACCAATACCAAAGAGTAATCTTTGCCAATACATGTATGCCTAAATTTTCGCGCATGCGCCTAAATTCAACGTCGCCGATTAGAAAGAGTCCGAGTGATGATCATGCTGCGTTTTGGCTTCACATTTGCCGTCTATATTATCAATATTGGTACTTAATTCATATATGGTTGGAGGTTATTTTTTTAGGAATAGCCATATTCATATATTGTTAATGTTGATGAAGTTTAAGCGAACAGTAGTACTTCTTTTGAAAAGGTACAAAACACAATAAATTTTGGTTATGTGTTGAACATTTTTGACGGGACCCTAGAATAAAAACCGAAACACCCTAGGTTTTCTAACGGTTGGCGCCTTTTGCAGATAACTTCATGATATATACGTAACAGATACTTTTCCGATAACCAATATTAGGCAAACCATACCACGTGACCCAATATGGCGGTTGTTGGCACACAAACCGATAATCGCCATAAGAATATCATTGTCAGTACCTTTGGCTTGTAAAAGTGTATTTTTGGTTATTTTCGGAGCTTTTGTGTTGTTAATTAATAATATTCAGATGGAGAGTGATTACCTGAAGACACTATTGTTGAAAAGCAGAGGCTTTGGTGAACGGTATGCTTGAAAATACATCCCCATCTTTTGTTTACATTTTTATCAATGTATTTGTTACAGGTATAAAATGAAGTTGAGGATTGATCAGTGATTTAGATCCTTTTTACACTGGATATTTCTGAACTGAATTGTTCAATTGTTGGTGCTCCTCCTGTTACGAATATGGATATTATTTCGTATTTGCTTTTTACTCAGCTTTCCCAAATGCAGATGAAGCCCTATATAAGTTTAGAATCCATACATACATTGAATCTGGCTTCGTCGTGAAGGTGAGAACAAAAATTCAGAATCATTTATATATTTTAATTAGTCTAGTATGATTTTTCCTAGGCAGCAGGTTTTTTCTAATGGGTACATGTACAGTTGCAAATCTTGAGTCATCGAAGTGAATTATTATAAATTAGGAAAAATAATACATAAGAAGCAATTTATAACTTCTGATCTGTTCTATTATGTTTATTGCCACATTTATTTATTATAAGAGACATTGATTTGATATTGAAGAATATTACTTCTCAACTTCCATAATAGTTCTTTCTAAGCGACATAACTTTTTTCAGGTCAAGTATTCACAAAAGGCAAATTAAAAACCTTTAGATGTTTGGTACATAATTGAAAAGGATGAAAACATTTGTACTGCTCACTGTACTTGTATGGTCGGAAACAGTGAAGTAGGTGGTCATATTGGTGCTATATTAGAGGCAATGTCACGCACAGATTTGGAAGCTGTGTGGCCTATGCCATCCAGTCAAAAAATTTATTGGACGACTTGCCTCTTGCTCAGTTGTTTTAAAAAATAAAATGTTTCAAATGAATATATATAAATAAATGTTTGTTTTATTGTTGTTTTACTGATTCAGTTGATTACTCTTAATTTAATACCAATTATAAAAAAATTACAAAATATTGATATTTGTATATAGTACAATTTCGAAGGTTGTAGACGATGTGATAACTTGATTACTCTCGTCTCGGATGTCCATCGTCTCAATGTTCTTGAAAAGGTTTTCACGATGTTTCGAATGTTTGTATCTGCAATCGTCTGAATACAGTATTCACATTCAAAACATCGTGTAAACCTTTTCAAATACATTAAGACGATGGACATCCGAAACGAGAGTAATCAAATACAACACCCTTCACAAGACTTGATCGAGGCTTTCGATAATTGCCTGAAATATCTAAAAAGGGAAGGTTGAGATTGAAAGACATATTTCTAAATATTTTCATTTATTGAGTCACCAGAATCCTAAAGAAAATTTGTATTCCAGTAATTCAATAACACTACCTGTGAGAATGTTTTTTGAGGAGGTAGGTACATATATATGAACATTCATTTGGAGTTCTCTACTTTTGAAGTGGAAAATACATCAATTATTATTTGAAATGGGACCTCCTAATGTACAATAGTTCAGATATATACAAGTAATCGTAGGAACAAATTAAATCACAAAAGTCTGAAGTTATAGGTAGGTATCCATGACGGAATAAAGGATGTTATCACGAATGTGCACACAGGGTATGTCTGCTGCAGCCTCTCTGATACTTGATTTTCGAATCCGTAAGATCTTCTAGGTTGATTGCAGCTAACCATAGAGCTCTTCTCCTCCTCGATAAGTCATTTTAACTGGTCAAAAACTTATGATTTGATACTGTAGACACCATAGACAAATTAAAAATAAAGAGACTGTTTGAAACATTGGCGATCTTGACCACCAAGTTTTTGGTACGGCCAGTCGCGCATGGGGGCGCTGCCCGCAATCAACAGACGACTGACATGATAATTTTCCAATTTCGACATTTGTCAGAAAATGACAAACCACGTAATAATTTCAGAATAATTCTACTGTTAAGGCCCGATATTATAATGTCAGTTTAAACTCTTGAGTGACGTCATCGAGTTTAAACCTTAAACCCTACCTCAGGTATGGTTTAAAGGATTGAAAACGTTTAAGTAGGTTAGCCAACAGGACAAAATCTAACAAAAATTGACATCTTAAAATCGAGTCTAACCTTAAAAATTTGTTTTGAAATAAGCTATACTTTGTAGTTGGAAATACTAAATACTAACTAAATAAAATGGACTACATTCAAGATAATATTTTTGAAGTGTTTGAAGAGGTTATGTCGGATAATGAAGAGGAAATCATTTATGGATGTGCCAAGGGCCGCTCGCAAATTTAGAATTAGGCCTAATCATTATGATGAATGGAATGACATATAATTTCTAAATAGATTCAGATTGTCTAAGCAAACTGTTGACTCAGAGGGTAGATTACAGCACCCTACTAATCGGTAAATGAAATATTTCTCTTTAACAGCTTCAATTGTTTTATTAAAGTCAATTCAGAAACCACGCAGTTGAACCTTTGTTGCAGTTATTGATGGTGCTTAGATTTTATGCTACAGGGGATATGCTCAGAGCAGTGGGTGAATTTGGTGGAATACATGTATCAACAATGTCACGAATAGTCAAACGTGTATCCACAGCTATTGCAGCTTTATCACGAAGATATATTAAAATGCCTTCTTCGGAGGAAGCACGCAAGAAACAAAAATAGAATTTTATGATATTGCCAGATTGCCGAATGATTTTACTCACGTCACTTTTCACAAAACGAAACAGTCATTACGATAAAACACCATAAGGCCAAGTGACAGATGACATTTATATACATGGAAAATAAAAATCTTATGTGTTTTTATAAAATGACTTTTTCACCAACTTTGGTTTAAACTTGAAGATAAACTGGTTTAAGGTTTTCGGAGTTTAAACTGACATTATAATATCGGCCCTAATTGTCATCGAAAAATTTATTATAGGAATTATACTATGGACTTGAATTATGAACCCAACGTCGAAAATGGAATGTTTTGTTATTCGAGTTGACGCTGAAATTCCTCGAAATATTCTTTCACAAGGTAAAATATAAGCTGCTTTTCACAAACTGATACTTATTTCCATCCATCAGTTGCAGAATTTTTTTCACAAACTGATATATTTCCGTCCATCAGTTTCCATTTCCTATCACCATTTGAGGAAGTACGAAGATTATCATCAAACTGGAGTATTTGTTAGGTATACCTACTCGTTCTCCTTTGTGCTAATAAATGAACAAAATTATTGAAGGTTTGTTGTAAATGTAATTTGTTTTTATTTTGGTTGATGTGATGATAAGACTGAAGAATATTTTTAATTTTGTTGTTTTTCGGAGTTTTATTATTGTTTTGTCTGTAGTTGTACCTTGTCCTAGATACAATAAAATGTGTTTTTATAGTTATTAGTCTTGTTTTATAAGATCTTTAATTTTGTTCTTGATATCATTAAATAAAGATTTAACCACGAACGAACTAACAGATCCTACGAATCGATTACTGTATATATTTTATTAGTGATCGATTTGCCATTCCTGTATTTCATATGATACAACCATTCATATGGAATACAATAATGGCAAATCGATCACTTATAAAATATATACCATGTCAATCATATAAAAGTAACACATTTGAAAAACCCGCCTTATTTCAATCGGTCTTACCAACTGTATTTAGTTCGGCCAGTTGCGAGATATGTCGCCACTGTCTAAACGTGGTGCCAACTTTTACTGTAGGTTTGACAACTCTCTTTATTTTTAGTTTCTCTATGATACCAATAGTCGTACTTCTCGTGCGTTATGAACGCAATACAAATAACGAGAATATGAGAAATCTGTTAGGAATCCAAGAGAGATCACCATCCGTCTACAGCCTGTTTCATAGTTTCCCAATCATCAGGACGGCCTGTGGTCTCTTTCAAATTCGTATCAGATATCTCGTGGAGTTATTACCTTTCGGTACGTACAAAATATGAACAGAATCAAATTATAGATAGCGACACCTATAATCTGTGTGGTGAAGCTTAGACCTGTTATCGTGGAATTATGAAGAAACGAAAATTTTCGTGCACCATCAATAGGTCACCGACAGATGTCAGCATAGGCCAACCCACGATACCAATAGTCGTACTTCTCGTGCGTTATGAACGCAATACATAACGAGAATATGAGAAAATCTGTTAAGAATCCAAGAGAGATCACCATCCGTCTACAGCCTGTTTCATGGTTTCCCAATCATCAGGACGGCATGTGGTCTCCATAGACAAATTAAAAATAAAGAGACTGTTTGAAACATTGGCGATCTTGACCACCAAGTTTTTGGTACGGCCAGTCGCGCATGGAGGCGCTGCCCGCAATCAACAGACGACTGACATGATAATTTTCCAATTTCGACATTTGTCAGAAGATGACAAACCACGTAATAATTTCAGAATAATTCTACTGTTGTCATCGAAAAATTAATTATAGAAATTATACTATGGACTTGAATTATGAACCCAACGTCGAAAATGGAATGTTTTGTTATTCGAGTTGACGCTGAAATTCCTCGAAATATTCTTTCACAAGGTAAAATATAAGCTGCTTTTCACAAACTGATACTTATTTCCATCCATCAGTTGCAGAATTTTTTTCACAAACTGATATATTTCCGTCCATCAGTTTCCAGGAATAAGGAATGTGAACAGGCTCCAAAAATTCTAAAATCAGAGATAATAAAAGCACTTAAATTGAGTAAAAACGGAAAAGCAACGGGCCCGGACGAAATCCACATTGAAATGATAAAATTGTTAGAAGAAGAGAATTTGCTACCATTGTTTCAGCTACTACAGAAAGTTCATGCAACAGGTAATATCCCAAGAGACTGGCTTACCTCCGTATTTATTCCCCTCCCTAAAAAATCAAAAGCCAAGAAATGTGATGAGTTCAGACTGATAAGCTTGATGAGCCAAGTACTTAAGATCCTGCTTAAAATTATACAAGCTAGAATCTACCACAAATGTGACGCCGATCAAAGCGATACCCAATTTGGATTTCGTGAAGGTCTAGGAACAAGGGAAGCACTAGCCAGCTCATTAATACTCTTCCAGAAATGCCGAGACATGAGGAAAGAGGTATATGTCTGTTTCATGGACTACGAGAAAGCCTCGACCGAGTTAATCACATCGTCCTTCTGACATTACTACAGGAAAAAGGGTTAGACAAACAAGACATCGAGTTTATTAAAATCTTTATTGGAACCAAGAACAACGGTTAGATGTGGACAAACGACATCGGAACCGTGTGTATAGAAAAGGAGTACGACAAGGTTGTGTTCTGTCACCAATACTGTTTAATATATACTCTGAGCACATATTTAACCAAGCAATAGGCATGACGAGGACGGAATAAAATTAACGATAGGACATTAAACAACATACGTTATGCAGCGACACGGTTATCATTGCAGACAATCCAGAAGCCCTTCAACGCCTAATCAACAAAGTTGTAGAAGTGGGAGATCAATTAGGCATGAAAATTAATGTAACAAAACAAAAGTAATGGCCATAACAAGATTTCCAAACCCACAACTGAACATAAACATCTACGATACCGAATAGAGAAAGTAGAGAAATTCAAATATCTTGGCAGCAACATAACGACAAATGTAGACCCTGACGTCGAAGTAAGATCACGTATAGAACAAGCTAGAGCCATATTCCTAAAGATGAAAAGCCTATTATGTAACGCAACCCTGAACTTAAACTTAAGATACCGTTTTGTAAAGGCATACGTGCACTCAGTTCTCTTGTATGGAGCAGAAGCATGGATATTAAAAGTGGACACCATGAACAGAATCAAGGCGTTTGAAATGTGGATCTTCCGCAGAATACTAAAAATATCATTGACTCAACATATACCTAACGATGAAGTGCTTAGACGTATGGGAAGGGAGAGAGAGTTAATTACAACAATAAAGCGAAGAAAGACCGCTTATCTGGGCCACATATACCGTAATAACAAGTATAATATACTTAAATTAATAATAGAAGGAAAAATCGAAGGAAAACGTGGTCCTGGACGCAGACAACATTCATGGTTAAGAAACATACGCGACTGGACCGGTATGAACACATCATCTTTAATTCGTACCACTCAGGACCGCAATAAGTATGCCGAAATTGTCGCCAATCTTCATTAAATGGAGATGGCACCTGCAGAAGAAGAAGTTTCCATTTCCTATCACCATTTGAGGAAGTACGAAGATTATCATCAAACTGGAGTACTTGTTAGGTATATCTACTCGTTCTCCTTTGTGCTAATAAATGAACAAAATTATTGAAGGTTTGTTGTAAATGTAATTTGTTTTTATTTTGGTTGATTTGATGATGAGACTGAAGAATATTTTTAATTTAGTTTTGTCTGTATCGATTTGCCATTCCTGTATTTCATATGATACAACCATTCATATGGAATACAAGAATGGCAAATCGATCACTTATAAAATATATATCATATCAATCATATAAAAGTAACACATTTGAAAAACCTGCCTTATTTCAATCGGCATTACCAACTGTATTTAGTTCGGCCAGTTGCGAGATATGTCGCCACTATCCAAGCGTGGTGCAAACTTTTACTGCAGGTTTGACAACTCTCTTTATTTTTAGTTTCTCTATGGTAGACACCGAGTGAAACCCGACTCTATGCCTGTCGTGACGGGACCCACAGTTAACTACAATGCAAATAAAGGGCATTTTTCTTCAGTTGAAGCACGAATTATAATACTAAATTGAAAAAACTACTCAAATTCGCACAGAAAATCACAAAATAAACACTTTTACCACTATGGTAGCTTATGACGAATTACAATGTGTGCCAACAGCCGCCATATTGCTTTCGTTTTGACAGGTCGATGGATTGCCTAATTGAATATTGAGAAATAACCAATGTACTTCTGAATAAGCCTGAATCAGATTTGGACGGGCAACAACACTCGAGATATAGACACACAATTCCCTATCAATATAACTTTTTTATATAGAAAAATATAAACACTGTGGGACTAAACAAAAATGTTCCAGCATATTCTCTTGTGATTCTCTACTCTGCACTACACCACAAAACACACACAGATGTGTTTTGTGTTTTGTGCACTACACAACCCATAGAAATACTAAAAATAAAGAGAGTTGTCAAACCTGCAGTAAAAGTTGGCACCACGCTTAGACAGTGGCGACATATCTCGCAACTGGCCGAACTAAATACAGTTGGTAAGACCGATTGAAATAAGGCGGATTTTTCAAATGTGTTACTTTTATATGATTGATATTTTATATATTTTATAAGTGATCGATTTGCCATTCTTGTATTCCTTATGAATGGTTGTATCATATGAAATACAGGAATGGCAAATCGATCACTAATAAAATATATACAGTAATCGATTCGTAGAATCTGTTAGTTCGTTCGTGGTTAATATAAAGTTTCAAAGTAAATCTTTATCAAGAACAAATTAAAGATCTTATAAAACAAGAATAATAACTATAAAAACACATTTTATTGTATCTAGTACAAGGTACAACTACAGACAAAACAATAATAAAACTACAGACAAAACAAAATTGAAAATATTCTTCAGTCTTATCATCAAATCAACCAAAATAAAAACAAATTACATTTACAACAAACCTTCAATAATTTTGTTCATTTATTAGCACAAAGGAGATCGAGTAGGTATACCTAACAAATACTCCAGTTTGATGATAATCTTCGTACTTCCTCAAATGGTGATAGGAAATGGAAACTGATGGATGGAAATATATCAGTTTGTGGAAAAATTTCTGCAACTGATGGATGGAAATAAGTATCAGTTTGTGAAAAGCAGCTTATATTTTACCTTGTGAAAGAATATTTCGAGGAATTTCAGCGTCAACTCGAATAACAAAACATTCCATTTTCGACGTTGGGTTCATAATTCAAGTCCATAGTATAATTTCTATAATTAATTTTTCGATAACAAGTAACAGTAGAATTATTCTAAAATTATTACGTAGTTTGTCATCTTCTGACAAATGTCGAAATTGGAAAATTATCATGTCAGTCGTCTGTTGATTGCGGGCAGCGCCTCCATGCGCGACTGGCCGTACCAAAAACTTGGTGGTCAAGATCGCCAATGTTTCAAACAGTCTCTTTATTTTTAATTTGTCTATGACACAACCCTGAGGTGCGTTCGATTATTAACTCCATTGAGTATAATTTACCAAATAGCGTTCGAAAATCGTAAAGTTATGTATATTTTACTATGAGACGGTCGTTCGAAAATACCCGAGTATTCGCTACCGAGTTAACTCTTGTAACTCTACAAACTGGATTTATTTAACTCCACATAATTGACAAAACTCTGGGGGACGAAAAATATGTTTATGCTGTGTCACACTCTCACATCCAACCCAAGATTATTTATGCGTATGTGTTTAATACTGTTCACTGATAATAGTTGTAATCTTGGAGAAACATATGGTCTACCAAGTTTATACTGTCCCACTCGAATACTTAACCTAGGACCTATTTTTAATAAAGCTGCTTCGAAACCATCACATGACCTTCGAATCTACCATTGTCGTTCCCTACTATAGATACTAACATTTAGTTTACAATTGGCGAACAAGATTCTAGAAAAGTTGTCAACAATATTTTCTCCGGTTTTCATCAACTTTCATTGTTCTTGCCTTGTTTCGTTTTTTTAACAAACAATAACATAACCTATATTCCCGATGTCCGATGTCACAACCTTCTGTCACTCGGACTTTATAAACAACTCCAAATAAATTCCACACCGTTCGAATATTACATGAATAGTACTCAACTCCAGAGTAAATTTAAGAAATACTCTAGGAGTGTATAATCGAACGCGCCTCTGATATTTCAATTGGCGAGGCAGTTTTTTATGTTGGCAACGTGTGAGAGTCCTGTATCATGTCACATTTCAACTGTCATATTCGTCAAATATAAAATTTTACAAAAAATGGTAAATGTTATGAAAGGAGTGTTGGTCAAATGGTAAGAAAATATTATTTTAATGATCACTTAAACATTACTATTCGATATAATCAAAGTCTTCTGGAATGCCAAATTGCTTATTCAGAACATTATCTTCTATGAAGAATTTTTTCTTGCACCATGCTTTTACTGCAAAAATATTATCAGTCCATCTATTGGTAGCCTCCCTCAGTTCCTGAAATATCGACAAGGTTAATTTTTCGTTTATTGGACCACCACAGACTTGGCGTTTAGTAAAACCTACGTTTTTGCCTTCCAATGCCGAATCCGAAGTCATAAGGTGGTGCTCTCAAATACTTTTGATGATATGGATTATTAGCAATAGAAAAAAAAAACATTTTTGTTATTGATACACACTGTAGGATTTATGCAGCTTCAATTAACAAGTCATGAAAATGATGGCATTTATGAGAACTGAATTAACAATTAAGGTATGAATAGTAAGCAGAGACCAGAGCTATTAAAATATACCTTTATACATATCAAGAAAAATTGTCTACTGAAATCGCATATCCCATTACATTTTGAATAAATATTATCAACGTTTCATGTAACAGGTAAAATGAACTTTTTGTAAGCCACAATAAAATCGTTTGAGAAAAGTTATGTTAGCTTTTGTTATCGCGTGGACCAGTCTACAATCATCTGTGTACTACTTGCCCACTAGAAGAAAATTTTGTTTAATTAAAATAGGGAAGGTAAAAGTTGGCCAACAATCTACTTGTTACTTGATAATTGAAGACATGAGTGGATGAAGGTGTTATGTTACAATCCTTAAAAATCTGTTTCTTTTTGCATGAATGAAGGTTTTCTCGTATGTACCCATATTTCACATTAATGAATTGTTAGTGAGTGAAATTGTATGATCTTTGATGACCACTTGGACACAAGTGAAAAAATTACATACAAAAAACTTTGACCTTACTCAATTTTGTAATATAACACCTTCGTCCACTCAATTGTTACTTGTATGCATAAACACAGCCATTTTAAGATGATGGTTCAACTTATAATTGTTAATTGGTGTTGCATAAATCCACCACTGGTTCACCTACAACATTCGTTTTAAAGCTATTATTTTAGAAAAGTCGGCTTTGTATCATCACTGCATTCATAAGCTAATTCTGGCACAGCAAGTTTAGCAAAAAAATATCTCTAAATTATTGAGAATAAATCCGTTCATATTGAAAATTTTTACTAATTTTTCGACAAGTAACGTATGTCATAATGCTCTTCTTTTTAATTTCGGATTAATGTTCAGACAAAAATAACAGAAATAGCACCAAACTGCAGGTCTCGAAATGGCAGAGTACAATACGAAAAATCACATATGTTAATAAATATTTTTGTCAGAATTAATGAAGAAACCAATATGTAAGCAACAAAGAACTATTCACACTATGTATCCAGATTTTAGTAGTGCACTAATTGCATGGAGATAATGGAAAAAAATCAACATTTACCAAACATGATTGACTCTATCTGATTTTATTGTAAACAAAAGGATCCGATTGGTTTCCCAATATTTTTTTCTATATTCTTTAATAGATCTTATCATATTCCTATGAATAAGACATTCGACTTTGTGAATTGTAATACCTACTTGTATTTTAAATTTAGGACAAGCACAAATCACACAGTATCTTAAAATTCAATATATCCTTATTTTAAATTTTACATAAAAATAAGTTATTTTGTTCAGAAAGAAATTTATGTTGGCCGCCTCATTACCACATAACTTTTTTTTATTGAAGGAATTTGAGGCGATGATATGATTTTGAAGTTTATCCTTCTATGGATCTGAAGAATATTTTTTTTTAATAAAAAAAAAACAGAATGAAATGATATGATGAACAAAATGAGATCTAACAATAATATGTGCAACTATTCAACTTGGTGATATAAAAGATAATCCATTTAGAATATTCTCCACTTGGGGAATACATCAATCCTTTGCATTCTATTAAAACATCCTTGGATGAATTAGAAAGTACTATGTTGATTAATATCTGTTTCCTCCAAATATATTTGTATTAAAAATATCTACTTTGATCTTCATTATGAGAGCTGCAAATCTTTGTGGATCATTTTCTTGAAAAGTTTGCAGTTTTTGTTTCAAGCCATGTAACTCCAATTCTGTGTCACTAATTTCATCAAGAATATGATTTCGTTGATCATCAATATCCTTGCTTTCCTAAAAAATCGTTCAATTATTAGGCGAATATATATTTTTATAAGAATTATTTGGATACCTTTGAATCTGCTACAGTCTTTTCTATCATTTTTAATTTTTTTGTTGACTCTTCACGTTGTTTTTGAAGCTCATCAAGCTGCCTTTTTCTCGATTTGATTGCTTTACTGAAATTTTAGAAAAAAAAAGGATTGTTCAGTTTAATAATTACGCTTTTTCTATAGAAATGAGTTGAGACAGGTGATTGTTAAAAAATATTGTTCCAATACTTCTAGTTTAATATATATCATAGAGGTAGTGACCATGGAAAAAATGGATCTCTATTTTACCTTGGATATGCCCAGAAATACACTGAGGTTCCTATTTTGTCTGTATCTACCAAGCCTTCTTCAACCAACTTCTGAACCACATCCTTCACAGAATTTGAAACAATTCCCTTTTCTTTTGGGGCTATTTTTTCCAATTCCTGAAAAAAATCTCTTTTTATGAAAACTATTTGCATAAGAACCATTTCTCACCTTCAGTTGAAAACATTCCCCTTTTTCGTAAAATAATTGCAACATTCTGCTTTTCTTTTCTTCAGCACTCACTCCTTTTTTGGACATTTTGAAAAAGTATTAGGTACCCTAAAATGATAAAACAATGAACAGCTTTTTTTTTGTTGTTTAGATGTTAAATTCTGCATTTTGAAAGTTATTAGATATTTCTTTAGAAATAAACTTAATTTTTAAAAGGAAAACAGTTTTGTCAATGAATATAATATAAATTATTGATTTTCTAGCAATTTAATTGCTGAGCATGGTACAGCAAAAGTTTGGCCGAAACATTTATATCATATCATTTCAATATATTGTTTTCTGTAATTGATTTTCTAAATTTTTTTTTTCAGCGACCAGGCTATGAAACAATTCCTACTACATTTGGATGAAACTCTGAAGCTTGGGAGAAAATTCATAATCCAAGACCTGGATGAAAACCATTTGTTCATCTCAGCAGATATATTAGACACTTTACAAGCAAAAATTGATGATTTGATGGACCAAATCAGTTTTCCTCTTGCTGAAAAAAGTGGTTAGTGTTTTTGAAGTGTTTCTCTAGACTAGAATTAAAATTTTGAATAAAAAATGACAATCTCAAAGTCTACTCTTCGCGGTTCAAACCGCATCAAAGAAAATGACAAAAGACGCATTGTGGATGAGACCTCACGTAAGCGACGGCATCGAAAAGTCATGGAGTTACTGGAATCTGACAATTACCATGAAGATCCTCACGCAGACCTTGTTATGAGCAAAAAAGTTCCAAAATTTGAGGACAGTTTAGAGCAAAGAAATACTCGAACAAAAAAAAAGGAGCGTTCAACAGATTATTATCAGTTCAAGTTTCGTAAGAACTTCCAACAACTTGTGGATGAGGACAGAACAGAAGCTGAAGCAAATAAGAGGGTTTCATATATGGATATACAATGTGAGGAATCTCCTTTACCCTCTCGTCATTTCTGTGCCGTGTGTGGCTTTTTAGGACAATATTCATGTTTATCGTGTGGGACTCGGTACTGTAGCATAAGATGTATGGACACACATGCAGACACTAGATGTTTGAAGTGGGCTGCATAATATTTTATGTTTGTTTATTTTTGGTTAATGAATTTATATTTTTACTGTCAATTTAGTTATAGGACCTATGTATCAACAATTTCAATTTGAAAGTCTGATTCATTATATCTCAATATTTGTCCTTTCCTTGTATATGTATAATTAAAATATCAAAAAAACATTGAAGTTGTTTTTCTCAATATCATTGGTGACAATGAGCAATGTTCTAAATCCAATTGTGTGATTTCTAAAGATAGATGGATACTTCATAAATCTCTTCGGGTCTTATTAAAAAAAACATGAGCCAAGTCAGTAAGAGGTACCTATGTACCACTTACTAACAATTACAGGTAAAATACACAACAAGGATCAATCTAAGGATAGATATAATTTGTTATCTTCTTCAGTATACTTGAAAACATTCAGCAACATCCATCCTCTATTGTGCGTGCAAGGTGTATGGATGATACCTCAAGCTTAAGTGTCCACTTGAGGCTAGACTCACAAATGGCTAACCGCCTGAGAGTCTCGGAGACAAGTAGGTTCAGGTAACAGACATGCTCAAAGTGGACATGCTCATTCCTGGTCTACTGTCATTGTTTTTCAAGTGACCGAAGGTTTTTGATTTTTAACTAATTTTTATTTTGCAATAAATATAATTCCTCGAAATGAGTGAGAAAAGGTTGACAAGGTTGTACCAAAGAAATGAGAGTGGACTGATGAGGAAGTTTTTCAGTAAATCCATCTTTATGGGAAACAGGAGTTTTTATGGAATGTAGATGACAGACATGATAGTAAATGGAAGTTTTTCCCAGCATTGAATTTCTAAACTGTTGTGCATCTTCCACCTGCAACAAGCTCCTATTTAGTTTCGGCGATCTACCCATTTTCTTACCCAACACTTCTTTTTTTACTTTTCATTTCTTCGCAATTTTATACGCAATTAGAAAAGCTATGGCCTGACGAGAATCCATTTGGAAAAAAGATAATCTTGCAATCAAGTCGCACAAACTGACTGCGAGTCGACACGAAATTTTCCTATTCACAAGACTACAGTGACTGTAGAGTCTCACATAACTGCCTTGAGAGCGTTAATGATCTCAAATGGACAACACCCCAAGACCAATCTCGATACTTTCCTCCAAAGTGGACACTATGCTTTATATTTCCAATGAAAAAAATATTTTTTTTTTCAATTTATAGAAGGAACTGATTCTATAGATCCAAGGTGTTAAAACAAATCTGAGAATTTCCCTTTACATTTTTGAATAAAGCAAAAACAGTGTCAGGTTATTTGGAGAAGTCCAAGTAGGACCCATTTTAATAATATTTTCTTGTGACAGAAATATTCTAAAAGTATACAGGTATACTTGAGTAGGGAAGAGATTTGATGTTGATAAATCAGTATAGAACTCTTGTCTATGTGATAAATCCTATTAGAACAATGCTATTAGCTACAGTTGTTTCATTATTCTATTTTTTTTGTTTTCGTATAATGTGGCTTATTTACCTTACTAACTGGCTTGAAATGAAATCTAAGAATTTAGATAAACCACCAATCATAGGTTTATTCTATAATTTATTTTTCAGTTTGAAAATCTAAACATATTATTTGAAGTCCATCACTCACAGAACGCAAGTGCTAAGTCTCATGTCCGGTTGTTCTGTTCCTTGTCAAATACAGTGTTGCCAACAGAATAGTGCCAGATCCCAGATCAGTAACTTTACTGGCAACACAAATCCGTTCTAATTCGAGAAGATTGAAAGTGTATATCTACATACCTACTACTTTTCGCGCATGGTCTCCCGATAGCTCAATTTTTGACTTTGCTTTCTTTTCCTCACATTATTCCTTTCATAATTTTTATAAGGATAAACAAGCTTGTCCATAATATTTTCATCTAAAAGAGTATAGAGTGCCTCAAATGCCAGAATTCAAGTCCTGTGAAATATTTGAAATGTTTTTAATTCTTTTTCAAATTATTATATGAAAATATGTTTGCCTTCGGAGCACATTCCAAAGTATGCGTATAAGACTCTACGTAGGAGATTTCTTCATCATTAGCTGTGGTGGTGTCATCAGGGGTGTCAGAAAGATGTTGGGAGTTTTCAGTTAAAATGTCTTCATCAATAGCAGTGATGGTGCTCAAGTCATCAGGGGTTTCAGAAAGATGTTGGGAATTATTAATTGAAATTATTTCTGCGTTGCTCTGTTCCACACTGTCTATTGAGATTTCACCAGTTTCACACACCATAATTTCTCCTTCAGCCACATTTTCGCACACTTGCAGATTGGAAAATGGTACTGATTCATTTTTGCATTTATCCTCAAAATGTAGGCTACAAACATAAGTATTTCTGTTTATTTTTTATGGAAGGAGGTTTTCATTTCCACAGAGTTCAATCCACTTGAGACATTTTACCAAATCTCTTTTTGGTTTGGGAAAGGGAAAAAACTTCACTCGCTGTTTATAACGCTTTCTGGAGTCACTTTTACAATTTTTATAACAACAGCGATAAACCATTTTAACGTAAATAAAAACTAATAGGTAGATATCAAAAAGCTATTAAACAATTTTCACAATACTGCTCAGTCAGATATTTAATTTTTTTAATCTAATATCCATAGGACGAATTTGACAATGGCAAGTCGTACGAGTTATTCATGTTATTGTTTTGAATTTGGCGCCTTCCAGGAAGAAATAATCACTATAAACATACAAATTCCCTAAACATTTGTGTTTTATGAAATATCTAAATAGTTCAACAATTCCGCATGTTTTTAATATTTGTTTGGGGTACCAGAAGGTGTTTTTCATCTTAAAATTATCAAAAATAGTCAAAAAATGTGTCCGTAGATTTAAGGCCAAAAATTTTGTTGTGGTATCACTGAACCTTAGCCGAAGTCCTCCATTCCGCACAAGTTGCCAACTTCAAAAAAACTTCTGCCTCTCCACTAGGGAACACGCATGATTTTATTTTTTCTTTGCATCGGTTCGGTCCTAAAATTTACATTTTGTGGAAATAATTTCTCAAATTCCAAAATGTTATCGAAATTTTCAAATTTACAGGTGCTTCTCAATTCTAACTCGATTTGACCTTCACTTGAATTTCTTCCCCAAAACATTAGCGCCAATTGTGGTGGTTTCAAAAATATTGATAGATAATACTATTTCTTACAACCCAAACATTAATTCAACCTCACTCTTAATGTGATGTTCCAGTAATTATTGAAAATACTAGGATAATTGAAATATTGGTACAACGTATAAACGATGACAATAGTTGACAGTTCGAAGCAACTAGCGGTAAAAGTTTGAACTGTGCGAAGTAAAGATGCATACGTCCATCAGAGGCACTAGGAGTACGTTTTTGAATGTGACGAAAAAATTCGCATTTTCAATTTCGAATTAAGAAAAACATTAAACATTTTTTTATTTCTAAGTTCGTTGCTGACCTTGCGTGTTCCTTAATTAATTTTTTTTTGGTATATTTATCTATTGAAAAGGAGATCAACATGTTTATAAACAATGATAGTCAACAACTTGAGGAAGTGTATAGGGTCCGAGCGCTCGGACCCCAATATGCGGTCTTTTTGTATTGAGGTCCGAGTGGTCGGACCCGTGGCATGTTTGAAATCTGGTCCGAGCATCTCAACTTATGCATTATTT
This sequence comes from Gonioctena quinquepunctata, assembly GCA_018342105.1. Taxonomy (NCBI): domain Eukaryota; kingdom Metazoa; phylum Arthropoda; class Insecta; order Coleoptera; family Chrysomelidae; genus Gonioctena; species Gonioctena quinquepunctata. The sequence continues at coordinate 18,226 of JAFIRS010001835.1, read as the reverse complement.
CTTCACAGAGAATGTCACAATGTGCTTGTATTACCTAATTTACTGAATTTACTGGTAAATGTAAAGGCATCGTGCTCATGCTCCTTGAAAATGGCTGTAATACTTTTCTTACGAGTTTTTGCCTCCTGAACGCGAATCATTTAGTGTTTGTAGTTTATCCAGTTTGAAAGAAGGAGGCATTTTGAGTGATTTCTGTGCGAGAAAACGGTGCTTGAAAATAACCTAATGAAGAAGGAAAACATTTATTTATATCTCGGAAAGGGTAAGACAGCCGCGTTTTTCTTCCGGACTCGTATTCAGGAGGCAAAAACTCGTAAGAAAAGTATTACAGCTATTTTCAGCGAGCATGAGCACGACGTCTATACATTTACCAGTGAATTCAGTAAATTAGGTGATTCGAGCACACTGTGACATACCCTTTAAAGAAATAATGCATAAGTTCAGATGCTTGGACCAAAATACAAAAAGTCCGCGGATCTGAGCGCACGGACCCCAAAATACTTACACAACTTGACGCTGAAAGTAAAACTTAAAAACCAACAAATAGCGGCATGACCTTGAAAAAGCGGCGGCTAGTTTTGAAGTACTCTGACTGGAAGCAAGAAGCCAGCTTCAAAAAGCTGGTATGGAAGGCAGCCTTTAAATATTTAAATGTTGCCGTTTGTCACGCTGACACGCTGTCAGTTGCTACTGTCAGTTCAGTATTCAGATTCAGTATGTTGTGGTTATGTTGATTTGTTCAGTTGAATATAATCATAACAGATATAAATTGTAAATTGGTTACAAAATTATTTTAATTCTGTCAGACTATAGAAGATTCATAAAATTATGACAGAAAGATTCAGCGATGGCGACCAAAAAATCATTGCAAATGGGGAACCTTCCTCTAATGAAACAACTGTATCCAAACCCAAATCAGGTTTGATGAAGCTGTCCAGCTACGTTTTAGCGCTTCGGCCTTGGTCTCTTAGTGCAAGTTTGATGCCAACCCTGTTAGGCTCTACGATTGCTTATAAATACCCCGGAGCATCAGATTTTAATTATATCACTCTACTACTAACTTTGTTTACTGTAGTGTCAGTGCATGGAGCTGGAAATGTAGTGAATACATATTTCGATTACGTTAAAGGCATTGACAATCGAAAATCAGATGACCGAATTCTCGTGGACCATATACTGAGTAAGGATGAGGTGGTTTCGCTGGGAGCTTTATTGTACTTTGCAGGATGCGTTGGATTCATTCTTTTAGCAAGTCTATCACCAGCAAAAATGGAACATTTGGCTTTGGTGTACTTTGGAGGACTATCTTCAAGCTTCCTGTATACAGGTGGCATTGGATTCAAGTACATAGCTTTAGGAGATGTATTGATTTTGATCATATTCGGTCCAATTTCGGTGCTTTTTGCTTTTATGTCCCAGACTGGACGAGTAGAATGGGCTACGATTTATTATGCTATACCTCTAGCTTTGAACACAGAGGCAATTTTACACAGTAACAATACGAGAGATTCAGAATCTGATAAAAAAGTGGGTATAGTTACACTGGCCATTATAATAGGACATACAGCTTCACATGTGCTCTATGCATTTTTGTTATTCACTCCATACATTATGTTTATGGTTGTGTCATTGAAATATTCTAAATGGTTTATGTTACCTCTTGTTACGTTGCCAGGTGCATTTAAAATTGAGAAACAATTCAGATCTAAAGACATCCATAGTGTTCCAAAGAAAACAGCAAAGTTGAATCTCTTTTTCGGAGTATTATACGTTCTGGCTTGTTGCCTGGTACCATCATTACCATATATAACAAAAAGATAGATGTTTGAGATAATGTTAATTTTATTTATTATTGTCAGAATGTTTTTCGCTGTACTAAAAAACTTTTTATGTTCTTGAAGGTATCTTTTTACTGCACATTTTAACGAAATTTCTTCTTGTTACAACTTTCATTAGGACACAGTTTAGTTTAATAGAAATGATGAATATATTTTATTTGTACATATGATAAACAAACTGTTCTATATTTTCAAATTATTCTAGTTTGTTAACACATTCACGGACAGTTGACAAAAATGGTGGTTTCCAAAAACGCACTTTGGATCTTTTGTGAATAAATAGCATTATACTTCGATGGCATATCATGTCTTGTCCCTAGACGTAGGACGGCATTTGCCGTCTTGACCGTGAAAGTGTTCATCTTCAGAATATCGAATTTTTTGTTATTATGTTTGTTGCGGTGTTTGTTATAATAGACTACCTAAGTCTGACGTCACAAGAAGGAGGAGCTTACAAACCTTTCCATCAAAAATTCAAATGCATGTTAAATGCCCATAAAGTATTTAACTTTTTGAGTTTATTCGTGATTGTGTTATAAATAAGGGTAGATATTCTAATATTTTGTTAAAGTAATGCCAAATTTATGAATTCCCATCATATTTTGTAGAGAGGTAAGGATTATAACATATTTATGGCTTATTTAAAAGAGTTGAGGTTATGTCATTGTTTTGTTTTAATTGTTATTCTGTATGTTTTGCTTAAATATTCTAGCAAAAAATTCAGAAACAGTCTTAAATTTAACTATATTTGAATTGAAACAAAACAAATACATAACCTCAATTATCTTAACCCTTCGTTACACCGAAAAAAAATGAGACAAGAATACCTAGGTGCGGTGTGACATTCTCAATTTTGAAAAATTGACAGAATAATCAAAAAAATATATTTTTGCAAATTTTATAATGTTCCATATTCTGTTATGTGTTGTGTTCCACTAAAACAATAGCACCAATGAAAACAAGGATAAAAAACTGAAATGGAATTTATTTTGTAGGAATCATACATTTTTCGTTAAACAAAAACACATACACTTCTTATTTGATATATAAATGAGAAAAAAACATTGTAACTCAAAAAAGTATATTATTCATGGTGCGTGTGTTCCAAACATAAATACACATTGCAACGCTGGCAAGAATATTTTGTCACGAGATCTGGCATCTTCCAACCCTTCTAATGGGCATTGCAGGTAGTTGAGGGGATTCTCCGAGAATATGGAGTATCCGCTTTAGAGTTTCTACTGGTATTCGAAGATTATTTTTTCTCATTTCTAAGGTGGGTTTGACTAAAGCAAATCCTAATTCCTGAAGATATTTTCTACGCATTTTGGAGGTGTCTGTAGTATTCCATTTATAGATTATTTATACCAGCTGTATCTGAAAGAGAATAAAAGATTCTCAGTGGCCATCTTCTACAGTTGCGAGCAACTGAATAAGTACCTGAAATTTCGTACACGGTATCTACGCCACCCTTTGTAAAATTATAAAAACTTATTATCTCTGACAGACTTTTATCTCTCGTGGATGGATCTATTACATCATCGTGGTGTAATGATGAAATCAATATAACATTTTTACCTTTCCTAGGCACATATGAAACTAATGTGCTGTCGCTTTGGAAACCAAACATTGCAGATCGCGCCTGCCTATCTTTGATTTCTAAAAGTTATCGAGGAATTGCCGTTTTATTTTTTCGAAGTGTTCCTACAGCAGTGAGTTTATGTTTGTCATGTAAAACGTTTATGATTTCCAGACTGGTGTACCAATTGTCAAACGTAACATTATGATTGGTATCTGATATTGTTCTCACTCGATCACCACGGTGGGGTATGACACACCCCGAAACACTCTAGAGACGACTACACACTCCGAAGATAGAATTTAGACTGAATATTTTATGGGGATCCGAAGATGAATGTGTAAAGGGAAGCTATAGCCACCATACTTACACATGCAAAATTAGGTACTGCGCTTCAGAATCAATGAACGCATAAGTATGTCAGACCCCACCGAGGTAGCGAAGGGTTAAATAAGCCATAATTATCTCTCTGTAAAATATGATGGGAAATCCTAAATATCGCCTAACGAAAACAAAATCTTAATAATTCCACTTTTATTTATAACACAATCACGAATAAACTAAAAAATAAAAATTCCTTATGGGCATTTAACATGCATTTGCATTTTCGATGAAAAGGCTCGTAAACTCCGGCCATCATGTCTTCTAACGTCACGACTTAGGCAGTCCATTGTATTTTTTAGGCAGCTTTAATAAAATTGGTACTTGTATATACCATACCAGAGTTTTGCTTGTTTATAAAAATTTTGACCGACCTCAAATAAGCGATATACTTTCAAGCAGAATTTATTGAAATTCAACTTATTGATATTTCAATTCATAATAAAATCAGTTAACATTACATTCATTTGAAAAGACCTAGGTAATGCGTAAAGTGGTAGTCAGCACAAGTGTATTAGGTATTGTTTTTTTTTTTTTTTTATTTACTTTCAACTAATATTAAAAATTTTTCAATTAAGTTTTATTAATGTCCAACAGTGACCATGACATTTTGATATGTAAAATACTAACTTTGCTATTTGTATATGATGAAATTTTTTATATGTATGCTATATATTTCCAACAATATTTTTTGCATATTTTCGGGATATCAGTCAGGTATTGGATTATAAGAGTATTTTAATAGCATTGGTATATCTTTTATATAGTAATTTATTTTATAATATTTATGTTGAGAATTTTGTAGTTGGCATGTATGGAAAATATTTTCAATTTGTATATAGGTATGTACAAAATTATTTTACACCACCAGTGTGAAGTTAGCAGCCACTCTCCAGCAGCCACTTTCTTCCCAGCAGCCAAACAACCAGTGGCGGCGGTTATAAATAAAATACATTGAATATTGTATTGAACAATTGGTAATGCGTTTCTCATAGCTATTGTATGTCGCCTTATAGTGATGTTTAGATACATTGCCTTAAAAGACGTAAGAACCATTAAAAAGCTTCCAGTTATACTCTAAAATACTAAAAGTTAAAAAAAGTTTTTTTTATAAATAGCCGATTCCATATTTTGCAGAGGGTGAGTACACTGTATGAAAGACTTCCATTTGGGAGGCGTCCAAGGAGTAGTTTGACCTGCCTGAAAACTTAAACAACAATATTTTGCAGAGACTGTTATGTGCATCAAGAGAGTATACTATGTAAACGAATTCTACTTGGGAAGCGTCCAAGGGGTGGTTTCCCCCTTCTGGAAACTTAAAAAAATCGAGGAAGGTCGAACTACCTCTTGGATGCCTCCCAAATTGAAGTCGTTCATACAGTGTACTCTTTTATGATTAAAATACTATCTTCGAAATATCAACGCGGTTTTATTTTCCTTTACAGCAAAATCGATTTTTTTAAGTTTCTAGGAGGATGGAACCACCTCTTAAACGCCTCCCAAATCGATGTCGTTTACGCAGTATACTTTCTTGATGCACAAAACAATATCTGCAAAATATGATCGCCGCTATTTTTATCTTACACAGAAAAATCGATTTTTTTAAGTTTTCAGGAGGGTGGAACCACCCCTTGAACGCCTCCCCAATCGAAGTCGTTTATACAGTGTACTCTCCCCAATGGTTGAAACACTCTTTACGAAATATGAACGTGTCTTTTTTTCCCCTCACAGCAAAATCGATTTTTCAAGTTTCTAGGAGGGTCGAACTACCTCTTGGTCGCCTCCCAAATCGAAGTCGTTAATACAGTGTACTCTTCTCAATGCTTGAAACACTATTTACAAAATATGAACGCCACTATTTTTTCATTCATAGAAAAAACGATTTTTTCAGTTTTTAGGAAAGTGAAACCACCCCTTGGACACCTCCCAAATCGAAGCAAAATATGAACGTGACAATTTTTTTCCTTCACAGAAAAATCGTTTTTTTATGTTTTCATGAGGGTAGAACCATCCCTTGGACGCCTCCCATATCGAAGTCGTTTATACAGTGTACTCTTCTAATACATAAAACACTCTCTGCAAAATATGAACGCAGCCTTTTTTTTTCCTTTACAGAAAAATCGATTTTTTCTAAGTTTTTATGAGGATGGACTCTTCTGAACGCAAACACACAAAACACTCTCTACGAAATATGATCACGGCTATTTTTTCCTTCTCAGAAAAAAATAATTTTTGAACTAATATTTTAGAGTAAAACTGGAAGCTCATTAATGGTTCAAACATCTTTTAAGGTATATTGTATATGAACATCACTATAAGGCGACTCGCGAGAGATGTGAGAAATTCATCACCAATTGTTCAATACAGTATTTAATGTATTTTATTTATAACCGCCGCCACTGGTCGTTTGGCTGCTGGCGAGTGGCTGCTATTTCACACTGGTTTTTACACCATAGAATGGAAAGTAAGGAATCCATAATCATTTTACTTGTGAGGGTCATAAATTCCTTGGGTTTAGACATACATTGGGAGTGAACATTTTAAATGATTAATCAAATGCAACCAATTGAATTTATATGTTCACACAATAGAGGACTTGTATTAACATTTAATTTGAAAGTATACCAAAAAACAGTGAAGATGTATTGGAATGTCTAGTGAACAAATAAACATATTACGTTAATCGAAGGTTTCAGTATAACATATTGAAATTGCACCAGAATTCAAATTTCTTCATGTGACTCAGAACACATTTTCATTGGGTCTGACTCCTTTAAAGTCGCACCACATTGAATCCGATTATTGATGGTAGCCACTAGAGCTCGAATGATACATTCTCTTGACGGGTCAGAGAAAATTCACCTAGCATGCTTTTAGGTTCTTTTAGAATTATAATTTATTACCAATTTAGAATCGGGGCATTATATTTCTTTATTATAATTGAACAGGTTCACATGCAATAACAAAATGTTTTTCAGATTACTTATTGAGCTTGATGATAGGCAAGAAGATAATGTTTTATATATATTGAAGTATTTATTTCTACTATATATTTTGAATGAGTTTGACAAAATAAAACTCCGGGAAACATTAGTTGACCTAATCCCGACAATAAAAAATTAAACAACTTTACCAACAAATGACAAAAACACAACATGGATCATCCTTGATTTGTTTGAAAATATGAACAGGAAATTCATAAAATCAGATGTGTAATAATCTGCGACTGAAAGATAAACTTTAGTCACTACCTTCCATCGTTCAAGATAACCGCTTGTGGGGTATTCATGTTGAAAAGGGGAACATTCTCAATTGAATATTGAATAGAAAGATTTTGCTGTGAATTGAAAAATCCACAATAACAGAAAAATCCTTGTATTCAATTGACAATGTTTCCCTTTTCAACATGGATCATCCTCTTTCTCAAAAAATATATATCAAGAAATAATTCGTCAATAATTATTTGGCAACCTATTGTTTATTATAATTTATTTTATGGAATAATTACTTTAAGATTGATTGTACATGTATATTGTAGGATCTTTCGAAAGTAAATTATTATTGCCATCAGAAATGTTCATTCAGAATGTTCATCAATAGTTCAGGAAATATTTTTTAGAATGGTTGATTTTATATTGAATATTGATGAGAATATTCTATTCCTATTTTATAAATAAATCAGAATCTTCCATTAAGAATAAGGTTCATTCAAAAAATCATTTGGCTGGATATTCATATAAAAACCAATTAATAATAGAATCTATGAAATGTACGACAATAATTTTTGCAGAAAAATCCTAACTGTTTTATGCTTACTTATAATATACAGTAAATTGTGTAAAATTAGAAAAATATGTTTAGAGAATGTCAAAACCTCACATGGAATAGCTTCAAATTCCAGCATATCAAAGTACTTATGGAATATACATTGCTCAATGTTTTGAATAAAAGTTTAGATGAATCTCTGCTGTTTCAATCTTACTAAATGGAATTTTTTAATCACAACCTATATTTAGTAATTTTTCCTAAGTTGTGAGAACGTTTCATTGAAAGATCTATCTCAATGCCATATGTGACTGTTTTTTTTAATATGCAGCATCATAGAAATCATACTTTAGAGAAAAGAGCATCATCATAATGTGAACAAACTAACTTAAATAACATCAGAGCCGGAATAAGAGCATGGCCAAATTTTATTTTGCCAAAAAGGAAATAGTCAAGTGTAAGCGTAACCCGCGCACCAAGAGATTCATACCACTAAGTGCTTCTTTGTGAATTTCTCAAAAACTATATGAATTAGGATCATTGATATAGTTTTTCTGTAAATTTCTAGTAACAATACATTTTTCATAATTTTAGGTATGTTATAGTATCAGAAATAGTAGGAAGAATTATCACTTATAATCTCCCTAGAGCATAATTATTGCCGGAAATTTTTTGAGTACATGAATTTTCTTTAAAAGTTCATGTACGAGACAAATTTCCCGCAATTAATTCAAACACGTAGGGGATTCGGTAAGAAAATTTTATACCGGAATTATATTTAAATAGAAAACATCAAGTAAATATCTATTTTGACGTTATTCACAAATAAATAGAAGGCTGTGTGTAATGGGAGTTTTGGGGGAGATTTTTTACTGATTTTCCCCGTTCCCTAGTAAAATAAAATATATATCAGATAAACTATTATGTAAAATTAATTGATTTCATACAATTTTCTTGAAATTAATTGATTTCATACAATTTTCTTACTAGGTTTCTGAGAAATAATATACTAGTTTTTCAAAAAGATCTAAATGGAGGGTTTTTAGTAATGCCTTAAAATGCGGTGTCCGCGGTAGGGATTACGTGTTAAACGTTGCAACTTTGAAGCCTTATATCTCGCTTTCGGTGTGGTAAATCATTCCAAAAATTTAATAGGTATGTTACAGGTAGTAATGTTAACTAAAAGTGGCATGAATATAAACGAAATCTGATTGGAAGTGGATTTCACGACAACTACCTTAATTTCAAATCAACATGCACACCAAGCGATAACTGTAACAACTGAAAGATAAATAAAAAATTTTTAACAAAAAATTAAACCGACGAAATACGGAACTGAAAAGTAAAAAATAAAATGAACCTTCTTAGTCTCAATAACTGAGCTCCTAAACTAATGCAAGTAATTCAATTTGAGTCGGCGCCAAACAAACAAGCAAATGAATTAGGTAAGGCGGTGACATTCTGATAATTTTTTAGAAGTAATTCAATGATCTTCGTTGATTGTTCGTTTGGCGCCGACTCAAAATTAGTTACTTGCATTAGTTTAGGAGCTCAGTTTAATTTTTTGTTAAAAAGTTTTTATTTTTCAATTTTTTGTGGCTGACATCTACTAATTACTACCTACTTGTTTTTTTATTAATAGTTAAATAATATGATTATCTACTTTTACTATTTGTTGTAATATGAATTATTTTTGTTCTGGTTAGTTTATTTCATTACTTTGTATATCATCCCATCCTCTCATAGAATATAATGATTGTGACGGACAGTGCTGCCAATTGAAAGTATACAATATGCTGACTAGCATCTGTCAAAATGCGGAGTTTTACTCCCAGAATTTTGAGAATGCTTACAAAATCCTTACAAACTTAATTTATACATAATCTATGGTATATATGGATGATTTCGAGGGTCGACTTGTTCTGATAGATACTGATTCTGAAATGAAACCGGAACAAATTAGGGCCGGTATTATAAATATGTTTTGAAGTTAACTTTATCAGTCAAGTTAACTTGAGCTTCAAAATGTCAGTTTTATAAAGATACCATTTTTTAAATAAAAAGAAGAAGAAGGCAAAAAGGTAACCTACAATTTTTCTCTTGGCAAAACGATCCCGTTGTACTGGAATAAGTTTTCATCATTTTCAATGAGAAAATTAACGTAACGTTCTGGTGCAGACTAATCTAGGATTGAGCGAGTTTTTAGACAGACGATGGGCTCTTGAAGAAGAATCCAGTCCCTTCCCAAAATCCTCCTGTATCGTCTGTGGGCAAGATAAAAGTGAAAAACAGAACCTTCATAGAGAGTTGTGAGGAAAGAAAACAGAGTTAAGAAGAGAAAAAAGGGATATATTCAACATACCGAAAATTATTCATACAGTATGGAATGGAATGTATGTTATATCCAAAAATCCAGGCATTCTACGCAGTAATTCCACAACGCAGTTGCAACATTGTTGCAAGAGCAAATAGGACAAAACCAAGTCGGCATTTATCCACGTGCGCTCCAGAAGCCGTAAACAAGGCGCAGTTCTGAGTCAGCACCACCGCATCTATAAGAGGATCCCAAGAACCGAAGAACGTCACTTCTATCTCAAACTTCCATTTTGCACTTCGAATAGTTGTCATATTCAAAATCATTTTTTGTAACCAAAGTATAAAATAAAGTTTATTTTTAAAAAGTCATTTTAGTGAATATCACTAGAACATGTGATGACACATTGTTTACTTTTCGAAACATTAATGTTAATATGATTTTAGCCATTGTACACTTAAAACTTGTCGAATCTCTTGTGATTGTTGATTCGATGAAATTCTGGTTTACCTGGTGAATATTGTAACGTAAATAAACTTAACTTGGTTCTACTAATTTATTTCACACTTAATCTACAACTTAATTTATATTACTACGCTACTGAATAGCTCGATCGTATGGGCTCGTTCAGACTGTCCACTCCCTCTTGAGGGCTCTCTATTTATCTCCGATACAGCATTCTCGATGTTTCGAATTCTTCCAGTTGGCGACGGCATGTTCCAATTGTTTCCAATATTGACCGTTGCATTACGCGGAAGAGGGACTGGATGGTTCTCGAACATCTCCGGGGATGATCTCATCGCTGTCGACGGCAACATGTGAGGCGACAGGTCCGGCCTAGGTTCGTTACATTGCCCCCTTCTTAAAGACATTTCGTCCCGAAATTTCATCCTTGGAGTGTGACGATATCTGCATGACTCCCCATATCTGCACCGTGAAGTTCGATGGAAGTAACACTCCACGGTCTTCATGATCGGTCGTGGAAGAGGGTTACAGCAAACCAAAATCTTGACGCCGCTGGATCTGAATATCGCCTCCAGCATACTCTTATGACCTCCAGTCCAACCCATCAATACCACAGGACAATTTTTGAATTGCTAGATCCTCCAGATTCTGTTCCACCATAGTTATCTCTCAGTTTGGTGAGACTCTTCCAGACATCTTCATAGGACGGTTTATCTTGGGAATGCCTTTTGGTAACTAGGTAGTAGATGTTTCTCTGGCCTTTCTTCAACTGTAGCACCCACCAACTTCTGGATTCTGCCCCGCAGTGTTTGGAGTTGACCAAATTTCTTGAGAACACTACGGCGATGCCCTGGACATTCGAAGATCTTCTGCCACACAGTGCGCTAGTGCTAGTCAGCAGGCACCTCGAAAAGGTCTCGTGACTCCTCTCTAGTAACCCCATGTAGAACTTTTCTGCCCGTTTGAATACAAGGACATAAACTTCTCGAACGTCATATCATCCTCCGGTGGCTTGAGGGTGCGAACTTGGTCATGGTTTCCAGCGTAAGGGCCAACCTGTTGAAATGGACGACCCTTGGTTTCCTCGGGTGGCTTATGGATTCGGTACACAAGGTCGTTTATCCTTTTCACGATTTTATACGGGCCTTCCACGAGTTCCGCAACTTTGGTGATAGTCCACGACGACGTTTGGGGTTGTACAGCCAAACCAGGTCATCAACCTTAAATCCTCCTGCGTCGGCCTTGATGTCATAGGTCTTCTTCATTTTATCGCTGGCACTCTGGATGTTCAACCGGACTCGTTCGTGGATGTCGTCCATTCTCTGCCGAAGTTTGCTGACGTAGTCCTCTCCCGCAGTGTCTTGTCCTGGCGGTATCCCAAACTTCAGGTCACAAGGCAGTCGCAGTTCTCGGCCCATTATAATACTAGCAGGAGTTTGACCGGTTGACTCGTGTACTGCGGATCGATAGGCCATCAGGAACAAATGAAGATACTGGTCCCAGTCTCTTTGATGGTCAGAGACAACCTTGGACAAGTGGCGGTTGATCGTCCTGTTCATCCGTTCCACCATTCCATCGGACTGCGGATGTAGGGCCGTGGTTCTTGTCTTCGGATGTTCAGCAGTAGACATATTTCTTGGAAAAGGTTGATTCGAAATTTCTGCCTTGATCCGAGTGCAGCTCCATTGGAATACCGAATCGACATATCCATTCTTTCACCAAGACGTCGGCGACGGTGATGGCTTCCTGGTTGGGCAGGGCATAGGCTTCCGCCCACTTACTGAAGTAGTCCATTGCCACAAGGATGTATTTATTCCGTGGTCGGATACGGGAAACGGGCCGGCGATGTCAATGGCGATTCTCTCGAACGGGCTGCCTACGTTGTACCTGACGCATCGGGGCCTTGGGGCGTATTCGAGGTCCATTGCTAGCAGCGCATACAGCGCACTTCCTGCACCAGTCCTGACGTCAGCTTGACAATTGGCCCAGTAAAACCGTTGCCTCACTTTCTGCAGGGTCTTCGTCACTCCCAGATGTCCTCCGGCGACTCCATCATGGATTTCCGCAGCACTTCCTCTCTTCTGTTCCTAGGAACAATTATTTGGCGTCTGTCTTCCCCACCAATATCGGCCTCCAACACACGTTTCAGGATCCCATTGTCCAGAATAAGAGAGTTCCATTGTGCCCAATAGGACTTAACAGCCGGCGAGTAACCTGCGACTTCCTGCCATGATGGTCTTCGATTGCCCTTCTTCCAGCTGACTACTAAGCCAAGGTCGGGCCCTCTCTTGGTCTTTCTGGATCTTGCTGTCATTCCAGTTGTCATCCATTGCCGCGGTTCTACAAAGTGTTGCTTTTTCTCTTCTGCTCGTCGGCAATGTGAGCAATCATCTGGACATGGTCTTCGCGACAAGGCATCTGCATTCTTATGGCTAGTTCCGGCTCGATGTTCGATCTCGAAATCGAATTCTTGGAGTCTCGATCCAACGTGCTACTTGACCCTCAGGATTTTTGAACTGTAAGAGCCATTTGAGAGCTGCATGGTCAGTTCTCAGCAGGAATCTTCTTCCATACACGTACTTGTAGAAGTGCTCCACTCCCTTTACAACAGCTAACAGCTCTCGCCTGGTGACACAGTAATTGCGCTCTGGTTTGCTGAGCGTCTTGCTGAAATAACCAATGACCTTCTCCTGCCCCTCCTGGATCTGAGATAGGACAGCTCCAAGTCCCACGTTGCTGGCGTCCGTATCCAAAATGAACTTCCCGTTGGGTAAGGGATAGCTCAGAACAGGTGCGTTAATCTCCTGACGAGTTTGGCTCTTCGGACTGGAACTTTGTTTGACCTTCCGTGCCTGGTCAGTGGTTGCGTGTTTGCCCCCGCACATATCGCGATAGTATGTGCAAAGCCAGGTAAACTTCGAAGTTGGTGAATGTCTTTTGGGATGGGCCAATCCTTAACAGCTTTGATCTTCTGGTCATCCACTGCTAACCCTTCCCCAGAGACAACGTGGCCGAGGTATCGTACTTCTTTTGGAACAGGTGGCATTTCTTAGGGCTCAGCTTCAATCCGAGTTCCTCAATCGCAGGAATACTTCCTCCAAGTTTTTCACGTGGTCCTCGAACGATCTGCCGACCACAATTATGTCGTCGAGATACACTAGACACGTTTTCCATGATAGTCCCTTCAGTACTGTTTTCATTGATGTTTCTGAATGTGGCGGATGCTTTACAGAGTCCGAATGGCATTACGGTGAACTTCGACAATTCTGAGCCGATGGTAAAAGCAGTCTTTCTCGATCTTCCTGAGCGAGTTCTACTTGCCAGTATCCACTCTTCAGATCAAGGGTCGAGAAAATCGTGGAACCAGCCAACGTGTCTAGGGTGTCATCTATTCTCGGGAGAGGGTAACTGTCCTTCTTCGTGACATTATTAAGTTGGCGATAGTCTACACAAAAGCGTGTCGATCCATCCTTTTTCTTCACCAGTACGACTGGAGAGGACCAGGACTGTCAGACGGTTCGATAACTCCTTCTTTTCCCATATCGCTGACTATTTTGTCAGCCTCTGCCTTCTTGGCAAGAGGAAGTCTTCTTGCTGATTGCCGGATCGGTCGGCACCCCATTATCAATCTTGTGCTGGACCACATTAGTTCGACCCCTTTCCTTGTCCGGTATCGAAGATGTCTTGGTACTTTTTGACTAAATCTCTTAGTTTGGGCTGTTGAGCTGGTTTTATGTCTTTGGAAGAGATGGCAACCAATTTCTAGTTCTGTGGGCGTTGTTGGGTTGGCTAATCGTACCTCGTACGCCCCGGATCACGGATGAAACTGACGAGCAGTGCCCCAAAATTGTTCCTTTCTTCAAGGTCACTGGGAAATAATTGACATTCATGACCCTTACCGGCACAAATTTGTCAGCACGCAACAAGGTCTTCCCTAGTGCAATCCCTCGTCCAATTTTCTCATCATGAAGTTTGGGCTCGAACATCACCACGTCTCCACTGCTCGCACTCCCCGTCCAGGCGAGCCTCCAGAATGGTTTCAGCCCTCTCAGGTACGCTTACATCTTCAGCCAACAGCACACGGATCAACTCTTCACTTCTCCCGTGAAGTACCAGCTCTTCTCCGTTGACTCGGAGGACGCCGTCTTTGAAATCCAATTCAAACCCTCTGGAATTCATGATGTCCATTCCGATGATTGCATCGTCTTCGATGTCCGCTACAAGTGCCTGATGTTTCACTTTAGTGTTGCCCAAAATTATTTCAATCGGTAGCTCGCCATATACAGTAGCTGGCTCCCCTGTTGCTGTGCGTAGCTTCCAAGTTGTCGGTTCAATCCGTTCCGGTGTTCTGGCAAAGGAAGGCCTGGTATTGTCCTAGTCGCACCTGTATCTAGCAGCATGGTGCAAGGCTCGTTATTGATGAGACCGTCTACGAAGACACCCTTGTTCTGTCGTTGAAGCATAGCGACATATGCGTTGTTAACCGGGGCTTGCCGGACACATGCCGACGATTGCCCCTTCTCATCGACCTTTCTTAGTTTTCCTGCATCGGAGTCGATGAATGTTGGACATTTGCTACGCTACATGTCCAATTTTGAAAACCCGGCATCTTATATGTCTTTTAGGCAACACTTCCTTCATCACTTTTTTATGGACCCCAATTTTTGCAGGCCCCTTTTAGTTTTCCCCCAAACGTTTGAACTTTACTTTGCTTTCAGCATTGTTTTTTGCCTAAAATTTCCCGCCGTGCCGGGCCCCGAGATGTTTGGACGAGCAAACAAGTTGCTTTTGGTCACGGAGTCCAAAAAGCTTGAACCGCTAATCGCCCATTACATTTTCCGGGTGGCTGGATATGGGGACGCCAACGTGCAATGTCAGCTTTTTTGGGGTTCGCCCATTTTTGGCAGCGATTTTTCGTTGGGAGTGGTATAGGTTAAAAAAGGGGCCCCCGGCCATATCGTTTCCCCATGTTTAAAATTATCATAGCCCCCCTGTTCTTGGGCGGTGGGTTTGGTATTCGTTTTTTTTCCCCAGTACAAGTTTTTGGGGCAGCTCTTCCCCCCCATTCCATCCATTTGTTTGGGCTGCTTAAAATTTTTGGCGGTAATTTTCCCATGGAGTTTTTCCTCAAATTGAGGCGGCTTCATGGAAACTTCCCATTTAAAAAACCCTTCTTTTTATACCCCCTTAACTTTCCAATTTAAAAAACCAAGCCCCGTACTTTTTTTAACCATCTCTGTGGAGGGGACTTTTAAATTTTTTTTCCACACTGATTTTTCCCCTTTTTTTTCTACCCCCCTTTATTTGCTCCCCATTTTTCTACTCTGTCTCAACGGTTCCCATTCTTCCCTAGAAAATTAAACCCACAAAATTTTTTTTTTTGGGCCTTTTGTGTTTTCCGGGGAATTTCTTCCGGGTTTTGCATTTTTTTAGGTTTTTAATTTTGGTTTTTTTGTTTTTAAATTTTCTTGAAGCCTTTCCGATTTCTAGATTCTCTTCCGGGGGTTTTTTTTCGAAGCTTTTTTCAGATTTTTAAAAACTTGATTTTTAGAATTTTCGGGTTTTTCGATTTCAAATCTTTCCCTTTTTTCCGATTTCAGCATTTTTTTCCCAAAGTCCCGAATTTTTTTGCAGTTCTTCTTTACATTTGTGTTTCTTCGAGTTTTTTCATTACCCAAATCAAATCACCTGGAATTCGAAAAAAAGTTTTGGGTCCTCACCTTCTTGTATAAGTCCTTCTGCAAGTCTTTCCTGATTTTTTCTTTTTTTTTTCCCTTTCCCCCTTTTTCCATCCTGTTTCAATTCCGCTACCTTCAAGCCCCAAAAAACAAATTTTTGAACATTTTTTTTTGAGGGACTCGTTTCCCAAAAGTTTTTCTTTTTTAAAAAATTTTTAGAATTTTTTTACGGCCCCTCTTTTTCTGTTTAGCGAAGTGTAAGAATTCCCAACAATTTCCACTTTTTTAAAAACCCCCATTTTTCTTTTTAGAACAGTGTATCGTTTATTTTCCCCAGCAAAATTGTCCACTTCAAAACCGGGCCATGTCTTTTTTTGGGGGAAAAAATCTATAATTTATTTTTTTAAACCCTCCACTCCGTTTATTTAAAAAACTCCTGACCCCTTTTGGAAGTAAAAAACCTTTTAATTTTTTTCCCCCTTTAATCACAACTTTTTTTACTACGCTCGAAAACTCGATCGTGGGCTCGTTCACTTACCCCTTGAGGGCTCTCTATTTATCTCCGATACAGCATTCTGATTTTTTTTGTTGGGGGAAAATTTTTAATTCCCCATTCAAAATTGGGGTTAACATCTTATTCCCGTGGGGCCCTAAAACAGGGGCCCCGGGGGAAAAAAAAATTTTTTTTTGGCCCCAAAAAAAAAAAGGAAAAAAAAAAAGAAAAAAATTTTAAAACTTAAAGAGGTTTTCCCAAAAGATATTGTCAAATACACCCCTTTACTAGAGTCTTGAAATGAATAAAACCACACAAAAAGTTCTGCTTTTATGTAAATAGGGATAAAAAATAATTTCCGTGACTTTCTAATTACACCGGTTGACTTTTAAATTAAAATCTCCTTACCAAGAATGAACCCAAAAAATGAGGTAATCAAACTTGTTTAAATAAGGATGATTTCTAAAATATGTATAATTTTCCCCAAAATTTAAATGGGGGCTAAAAATGACCATTGTTGGTCTTTGTAAATTGCTTCAATGTCCCCATTCCAAAGTACAGACCTCTTGATAGTCGAAATCGGTTTTAAATTATGTTCCTTCCCGGTGAAATGGTCTAACCATTCCTACATATCCTTTGTCGCCGAGGGGCTTCAAAAATATTCACAGCATTTCTTCATCATCGGTCAAAGTTCCTCAAAAAAAAATATCGTTTCAACATTTTGCGAAAAAAAATCAAAAAAAATTGGGGAAAAACTCTTGCAAAAATTACAGGGCAGGAGAATTGTCGCGATCGAAAACCCCATTTTTAAAATTTTCTTTAACCGACACCCCCCCGATAAAGTTTCCCTTTAAATTTTAAGTTAACTTTAACATTTACGTCATCCACAAGTTAACTTTGGGGTTTTGCAAATAGTTTTTTTAAAACCCATTGTAGAAAAGGCATATTCTCAAATGTCCATTGGAATGGGAAAGCAATGGGGAAAAAACATTTTTTCTAGAATATTTTATTTTGACATAAAGACTACCATAGGGTCAGCAACAAACTTGTATTGAAAAAATATCTAATGTTTTTTTTAATTCAAAATTGAAAACCCCAATTTTGTCGTCACATTCAAAACGTTTAAAGGCCCGGGGGGTGCATCGTTATTTCATACAGTTCAATTTTTTTTCCACTAGTTGCTTCGAAAATTCCGCTTAAAATTTATCTGCCTTCGTTTAGTTTAGTAATATTTTAATCACATAGTATTTTTTTTTGGGGTTAAAGAAAAAACCTATCAATACCTGAAACAACCACAACTGGCGTTATGTTTGGGGGAATTTTCAAAGAAGGTCAAATCGAGTTTGAATTGAAGGGGCCCTTTTTAAAATTGGAAATTTCGAAAAAAAAAATTTGGGTATGAGAAAAATTTTTTCACAAAATTAATTTTTTTGGATCGAACAAGGCAAAGAAAAAAAAAAAAAACATGCCTTGTCTACTGGGTAGGTCAGAAGTTGGGGTTTGGAGCATTAAACCGTTGATAAAACCATAGTATAATCTAAACAATGATAAAAAAATAGAACCCCAGGCTGAGATGGATTTCAAAAAGTCATGTCCCAATTTTAATTTCGATAAACAAAAAAAAACACAGAACTCAAACTAGCAAACTACAAACGAAACGTGAAGAGTAACGACTAACGAGTTATGTGCCATTACAAGACCATGTGCGGCCTC